>JAJOZX010002330.1:7500-52500 GCA_023014485.1 Bathynomus jamesi | reverse complement strand
TACTTGTAAACTTTCAGCAGTTGGGTTGCAACATGAGCATTAAAGTTCACTATCTCAACAGTCATCTGGATAAATTTCCAGAAAATCTTGGTGATGTTAGTGAAGAGCAAGGTGAAAGGTTCCACCAAAATATCAAAGTGATGGAAGAACGATACCAAGGAAGATGGGATACCCATATGATGGCTGACTACTGCTGGAGCCTGCAAAGAGATTGTCTTGACATCTTTCATTCTAGGAAGTCCTATAAGAGAAAATTTATCAGCACTGAAAAGTAAGAAAACAAGAAAAAGACAATGTTAAGAAAACTGGTCCCGTGCTTGCTTTAATATGGATTCATTTTTTGCTTATTTAAACACTTTTAATCACTTTATGTGTCAATATTACCATTGTATATTAAAGTTCACTCCCTGCACAATTGTTTACTTTTCCATGCTGATTCTGAGTATATAAAAACTTATTTTTGAAAAGAAAAAAAATTGGGCATAACCCTGCCAAAATGCGATATCTCCAAAATATCCGTATTTGATTGCTCGAAAACCTGACGTGATAGGCAAAAACTAAGGTGATTTTTTAAATCAGCACACCAAAGTTACCTAAAAACAGGTGTTAGAATTAAATCAGCAAAATTGGTGTTGGGCAGTGTTGTATTTCTAAACCCCATTTTAGTGATAACACATAAACTAGGTCCAGTTAAATTAGGCCTACATTGTGGTCTAAGACCTAGCATCAACTCGTAGCTTAACAAAGGCTAAGGTAAATTACTGTTAGAAAATCTAGAAGAGGAAGAGCCATTGTTGTCCCAAGGCGATATGATGACTAAGCTGATTGATGCAGCATTGGCAAATATGTAGCATGTGTTTATGACAGAAACTGGTATGTGGGTATATAAAACATCATTCTGATGAACATTCTGATGTTTTAGTCACTTTCATTAAAAGATCACACAAAAGTGTTTTGTCTTGGCCAGCAATATCAAGAACAGATGAATGCTGGGTGCCATTCCAACATGTTATCTGTGGAGAAAGTTCACCAACTGTCCAGGGAAGGGGTGCTCATCATTATACCCTAAACCCAAGTGGCCTTAACAAAATTCAAACACTATTTCCTACATTTCTTTAGAGTGATGTTGAATAATCAAGTAATTCATTTGTAGGAACTTCACTTTTAACACATGTTTAAGCAGTACATATTTACTAAATTGAGGACATGGTGAATTTAACAAATTGAATATTTAAGTTGGAATCTTGATTTCAGAAATATTTTTCAGTTTCAGGTCCCTTATTAAATGACAGAAGGATATAAAGTTGTATCTGTAATTCTCGAATGTTTCAGATGATCATTTTTCATGATATATGTATGTGTAATGCTGAAATACATTCATGTTACTCTGATATTTTTACTTTGCATTTTTGTGTAAATTATAGTAATTTAAAAAAAAAATTAAATTGAAGGAAGCTGACCACCAAAACCAAACTGTGACTGCAGCTTGCCCAAATGTACATAAACATATGGCAAAAACCTGAAAGTGACGGCCAACCGTCCCGATGGGGCAACAATGGCACGAATATAGGTAACCATTAGTGAATTCTTAAGTTCTCTTTGATTTTCTAAGCCCCGCAGATGGCAAACGATAAGAGAGAGGTTTGATGTGACATCAAATATGGACTCCATGACTATCGTTCACCACACGTACCACATATCAGTCTTGTGAAGGGGCAAACAAAAAAGATATAGTTGCCCAAAGCCGGACACCCGTGTGATCCTGCTTGTATATATTAAGTTAAGGTGTATATATATATATATATATATATATATATATATATATATATATATCCATCTCATAATTGTAAGGTTAGTGAAAAATTCACTTAATTTAGAGCTAGCATTTTTGGGCTCTTGTGGTGGCATCATTGTTTGGGCACTCTTGTGGTATAATTTTTTTGGGGGGCACTGCGCGTCCTTCCTACTTGTTTGTTGAATGTGTTTTTCTAGAGTTCTCTTGCAATTCAGTTTGGTTGTTTAGATACAAGATTGTTGCATCATGCAATTGTGCAGGTTATGTTGTTGTTCCAAGGTTTAGAAAGAAGACCATAAATAGTACCCATTTTGTTTTTATCTTAATTTTATGCAACTGAGACCTAAGGTAGTCCCACATCGAGTCAGCAACCCTGAGGTAGGACCTAATAGGACCTCCAAGTCCGTAAGTTTTAGTCTAGCTTAACTTGGGTTGTGTGGCCCTTCAGAGCTTGGCCGTTTACGGCTCAGCTGGGATTTTGAAAGTGCAAATTGTAGCCCAAGTTAGGCCTGGACGGGTTGAGCATAATTGAATTAAGGTCCCAGCATAGAAAGTTTGGTCGCCCAATTGCGAAACTTGGCCGCTAGTCTGTCGTTGTTTTGGGCCTACATTTTTTCCGGTTTGGTTAATTTGGGTTTATTGTTCGTAGGCGAAGGTTGCAGACTTCAGTGCGCCAGTTACTTGGGTGGAAAATTTGGTATTCCATACTGGTGGTTGGTCAGTACCCCAACCAAGCAATTCAGTTTATTTGAAAAAAAGAAAAATTTGAGTTTGATCAGTTTCGTTAAGTATTTTTGCCAATTAAGCTTATTTGGCATTGAGCCCACTTGTTGTTTGCAGTGAAGATGAGTGCAGCTAAATTGAACAAGTTCAGAAAAAGGAGAAGCGCCTACAAAGGTCTAATTACAAAGGTCATTGCCACTATAGATTCTACCATAGAGCAAGAGGATTTAAACTTAGTGACTGCGCAGCTTTCCATATTAGAAACTATAAAGCAAAGCTGGGCACTTGCGTTTTTTTTTGCGGTACTGCGGTACTGCGGTACTACCGCACTACCAAACCGGTACCGCATAACGCAGTACCGCAAAGGATCGCTGAAAGTACAGCCTGTACTTTCAGCGATCCTTTGCGGTACTGCGTTATGCGGTACCGGTTTGGTAGTGCGGTAGTACCTGTACTTTCAGCGATCCTTTGCGGTACTGCGTTATGCGGTACCGGTTTGGTAGTGCGGTAGTACCGCAGTACCGCAGTACCGCAAAAAAAACCGCAAGTGCCCAGCTTTGCTATAAAGGTTGCTCTAAGTGAAGTAAATGTTAAAATTGAGGCTCTTATAGAAGAGGATGAAATAGAAAATAACATAATTTACTTTGAAGAGATTATTGATGACATAATTAGAGTATGCCACAGAGCAAAAGAGTTTAGCAGCTCAGTACAGTTAGAGACCAGGTCTAATAATGAAACACAACCCTCAACAAATGGTGTTTGTGAAGTTAAGGTTAACAGATCTGCAGTTAAATTACCGAAGCTTGTACTCAAAACATTTTCTGGGAGTATTCAGGAATGGCAAGGATGGGCAGACAGTTTTCAATCAGCAGTTCATTCTAGTCAAGTGTTAGTGCGGTGGAGAAGATTAATTATTTGCCGTCCCTCTTGGAAGGGGAGGCAGCAAAGACAATAGCAGGATTAGCATTAACAGAGGCTAATTATAATGTGGCTTGGGATATATTAAAGAAACGGTTTGGTAAGCCAGAGATCTTAATTAAAAACCACCTCCGTGAACTTTTAGCTATACCTTCTGTTAATAATCCCAATAGTGTCAAGGAGTTACGGCAGTTATATGATGAATTTGAAGTTAGAACTAGGTCCCTGGACAACTTGGGTGTAGGAATGGAAAGGTATGGTATAATGTTGGTCACTATACTGGAGTCAAAATTGCCTAGCTCAATTTTGCTTGAATTAAGTAGGGGACACTACAGAACATGCTAACATTGTTTTGGGATACACGAGGCTCTATCCTTGAACATTATCTAGAGCGTGGAACTACAGTAACAAGTGCATCGTATTCTGACATGCTTCGGAATGAATTAAAGCAAGCAGTTCGCACAAAACGGAGAGGAAGATTGTCGGAAGGTGTTATTCTGTTACACGACAATGCGCGCCCTCATACCGCTGCACAGACTAGAAAATGCCTTCAGGAACTTAAATTTGAAGTTCTCGACCATCCAGCCTACAGTCCAGACCTGGCACCTTCGGATTTTTACCTGTTTGGACCACTAAAAGACGCTTTGAGAAGTCAGCGATTCCAAGGCGATGATGACCTGAAGGAGGCGGTGCGTGACTGGCTACGCACACAGCCAAAAACATTCTTTTGTGATGGCATTAGGAAGCTTGTAGATCACCGGACTAAGTGCAGTGAGAAACAGGGAGACTATATTGAGAAGTGATGTGTTTATAATCTATCAGATGTGAAAATAAAATTGTGAAAATAAAAAGTGCGGATACTTATTGAATTACCCTCGTGTGTGTATATATATATATATATATATATATATATATATGATGAAAATAACCACGAAAGAAAAGGAAACAGAATGGTGCTTAAGCGCTTTCGTCTAATGACATCCTCAGTGCAATTGCAACATCTCACACCGAAAGAGAAAACATGTTTGTAAGACATGAGCAGCTTCGCTGTGACAGTCTACCTGAAGGCATGGTTCACTGCTCCGATGGCTGCTTCCGCTCCAGCCCAGGATCTTTGCCTCTTGGAATCAGTGAGGTGGTATCCACAGCAGAAGATCTCCAAAGCAGCCAATCGGAAGCTGGCAGGACAGCTTTGGTACCTCTCTGGAGAAATGATTCTATTTGCATTCTTCGATGCCGATGTTCCATTTGCAACGAAACGTCGGATGGTCGCAGCCTTATACAAGAAAGAGGGTGGAGAGCAAATTCCAAAGCGTGTCAACCCGCCTCTCAGTTTGTCTTTGGAGAGCCTGGTGACGAAGAATTCGATGAGGTTCTTCGAACAACTGCAACTGTCTGCAGGTTTCTTGAACAAAGATCCGGATGAATGGGAAAAAATGGAGGAGTTTCAGGCGCCGCTTAGGGTTGTGGAAAACCTCAGGGTGGTGAATGACCACGCCGAGCGAGCTGTCGCCCTCGTCCAACAGTACAGCGGCCGCCACACCAAAGACGAGGGATCTGCAGTATCTGCTGCAAGTAGTGTCGGAGCATCGCCGGAAGTTTCCGGATACCAGAAAAAGCTCTTTGACTGGGCGACAATCAGTGGTTGCCACTCATGACACCCCCATCGTAGAACGGATAGTACTCATCCATCAGCTCGTGGATGGGGGGGACCCAGAGGCGGTGGAGCTGTAGTGCATACTATATAATACTTATTACAGTGATAGAAAGCCAAATTTTGAAACTCGTGAGCGACCCCTAAATATGAACTGATCGAAAAGAAAATTTACCTGCAACATTTTCTCACAGAACCTCACAACTTCAGTGGGTGGGAGCTAGGAAATATTAAAAAAGGAAAATCCTCTATATAGTTACCTCATTTTTTCATTTGTTTCGTTCTCTCCTCTCATCTTGCGCGGAATATTCTCCTATACAAGCGTCGTTCTTTACGTTAATTATACTGCGTGTTTGCAGTTTAAATGTATATAATGTACGGCATGCAGGAGGTGCCCCTTTGGGGCATTGGTTTCTGCGCGTATGTAGAGGAATTACGGCATTTGATTGAGTGAGGCCCGTGGTGTAATGGTTATCATATCTGACCGGCAATCGGAAGATCCCGGGTTCGATTCCCGGGTGGTTACCTCATTTTTTCATTTGTTTCGTTCTCTCGCTCTCATCTTGCGCGGTATATTCTCCTATACAAGCGTCGTTCTTTACGTTAATTATACTGCGTGTTTGCAGTTTAAATGTATATAATGTACGGCATGCGGAAGTTGCCCCTTTGGGGCATTGGTTTCTGCGCGTATGTAGAGGAATTACGGTCGTTCTTTACGTTAATTATACTGCGTGTTTGCAGTTTAAATGTGTATATATATATATATATATATATATATATATTATATATGTGTGTGTGTGTGTGTGTGTGTGTGTCCTCGGTGGTGTGGCGGTTGGCGTCGCTGACTACGAATCCATCGGCCCCGGATCGAGATCTAGTGACGGCAGGCTTTGCTGCAAAGCCGAGCTGTTCAGCCTTCCACACAATTAAAAAAAAATTGGTTGGTAGATAAATGGGTACCCTGGGTAGTGTAGTGGTTAAGACGTTGGGCTGCTGGTGGGGCGTGGTTCGGATCCCACGTTAAACTGTGGAGTGACAAGCTTGACCTTCGTCAGAATGAACAATTCGGGCGGAAGCAAAATCAAGGTGTGTGTGTGTGTGTGTATATATATATTAGTGTATCTCAAATATACGAATGGAGGATTTCGGGTCGGGGCGACGCTTGCCCGTATTACACCTTTATAAAGGATTGTTATCACAAAATTTGACAGCTGTAGGAGGATTTTTAGGGGTCACTCAAGTTCGCCACTTCTGTTTCACTTATACAAGATTTTCTTCTCTTTCGCAGGTGACTTCCATCGAAGGAGCAATGCCTGCTCCTTTACTTCCACCACCACCAAGACCAAGAGGGAAGGAAGACCAAATCGGAGAGCATTCGCCTGGTGGTGGAAACCATCTGGCCCATCTGGGAGAAGGCCAACATACCAACTACCACCAAGAAGTACGCAGGGGAGAAGCTGGCGAAGTTGATCGATACGTACGACGCACTCAAGAAGAACAGGACAAAGCTGCAAGAGAGTTCCCGGTACAAGGAGGGGATGTTCAAGTCGGATTTGGAAGACGTGTTTGACGTGGCTCACTCCTCTGCGCTATCCTCCTCCAAGGTCCCTCAGGAGGACAAGGATTTTCTCACCTCGCAGAGGGAAGACAGGATGTCGTCAAGTCTTGCAGGGGTGGACCAGAAGACAGCGAAGAAGAAAGCTGTGAAGCGGAAGAGGGATCTTGCAGCCACGGCTAGGAAGAGTAAATGGGATGCTGGGGTGACACAGCTCATGGAGGTAGCGATCTTGGAGGTGGATGGTAGCAGCACTGAAATGAACACGGAAGACGAGGATGATGACGACGAGACGTACCAAGCGCCCAGCACCAGCAAGGCCCAGACTCAAAAGAAAAGGCGAATGAATGCCCTCACGGACCCGAATCTCATCGCTGCTTGGGATCGCGACAACATGTCCGTGAGACAAGCAACGTCGTCCTTTGCAGCAGCAGCTCAGAGTTTGTGTCATGACCTGGATGACCTGGTAATCTCGCCAGCAACTGTTCATCGAACACGGAACAAGATCCGAAAGGAGATGGGAGAAGAGTTGACCCGAAAGTTCGAAGCTTCTGGTCCTTTAGTCTTGCACTGGGATGGGAAACTGTTGGAAGATATCGCCAAGGAGAAGAAGGAGGTTGACCGGATTGCTGTTGTGGTGACGGGCGATGGAGTCGAGGAGCTTCTTGGTGTACCCGTTGCGGTGGACGGCACTGGAAAAGAACAGGCTGCAGCCGTACTCCAGGAAGTACAGGCTTTTGGCATTTCGGAGCAAATCATTGGACTGGGATTCAACACCACAGCTGTGAACGCTGGGATGATCCAAGGTGCTTGCGTTCGCATTGAGCAGGAGTTTGGCCGTCCCATGTTGTGGTTGGCTTGCCGTCACCACGTCTTGGAGATCTTACTCAAGGATGTCTTCGTGCGATGTCTGGGGCCGTCCTCTTCCCTGACATTCTCCTCTTCAAAAGATTTCAACAGCGGGGCCTCCATTGACAAAGGGTCATTCTTGTCCATCGGTGACGAAAGCAATCCCACAACAACTGACAACTGGGCAAATCAAGCGTCTTCCATGAAGAAATACCTGCAGCAGACGCTTTCCCACGGCACACATCCCCGAGAAGACTACCGTGAACTCCTCATCCTTTCCTACCGCTTCCTTGGCGGTCAGGTCCAGGGGGGATTTCGTCAGCCTGGGGCCTATCACCACGCCAGATGGATAGCCAAAGCCACCTATGCCCTCAAGATTTTCATGTTCCGTCACCAACTGGACCTGACAGCCAGGGAAGAAGGAGGACTTCGGCGGCTGTGTTTGTTCATCTCCCTCGCGTACGTGAAGCAGTGGAATGAGGCAATGGTCTCGAATCGAGCTCCACTGAACGACCTAGAGTTCCTTCGCCTGCTCGAGGCCTACCCTGACAAGGAAGTCAGCCACACGGCATCCATGGCCTTGAAAAGGCACCTGTGGTACCTCTCAGAGGATCTCGTGGGGCTTGGTTTCTTTGACGACCGCATTCCAAAGGACACGAAGCTAAAGATGGTCCAACGACTTCAATCCCCCGCCACGAAGAAAGGACTCAAGCGGATCGATCCGAAGAACTTCAATCCACAGCAATCCATCGAGCTCTTCGTCACCCGGAGAACAAAAGAAGTCTTCTTCCGCGCGATCCTTCCAGAATCTGAGTCTCCCACCTTCCTCATGAAAGATCCAGAGGATTGGATCAATGACCAGGATTGGATCACGGCGCAAAAGAGGGTGAAAGCCCTGAAGGTGGTCAATGACGCCGCCGAGCGTGGTATCGCTTTGATGAAAAGATTCAATTCCACCATCACGCGTGATGAGAAGCAGAAGCAATTCGTCCTCAAGGTGGTTCGGGCTCACCAGAAGTTGATCCCCGTCAAGACGAAGGAGAGCTTGAAGATAAAATCAAGTAGTGTAGGACAGATTGATGATGAAAACAATCCATTTATACGCGCTTATTTCAATTAATGAAAGGTGCATTCGTTTATTTTCAATTTTGTTCAGAAATAAAGAGAATAAGAGAATGATAGAAATTTCTTTTTTTTCCTAAATAGCTACAAGAAAGTGTTAAACTTGAGTGACCTCTAAATACTGTTCGATTCCCATCATTTTTCGATTTTTAGAACCTCTATGCCTATTGAAATCGGGCAGCATTCGCGAGCAAGAGAAAATCGAAAAAAAAAAAATTTCTATGTATTAATGAGACACCCTAATATATATATATATATATATATAAGTTCAATCCCATCATGAAATGGACATGATATTGCCTTGAAAAGTGGACGCTCAATTTTGCCAGTTGAGGTTTAAGTTTTGGTTTTGGGCTAAAAATACAATAGTTACCCCTTTTTCTTTGACGTATTCAATCCGACGCGAATGCAACGAGTCTTTTGCTTATATTGAGGTTCTGGATATGGTAGGCCCTAGATCAGTGATGCACAAACCCTGGTCCGCGGGCCAAATGTGTCCCCCACGGGTCTTTTCAATTCAATGAAAAAGTTAGAATATAAAAGTGACCCAATTTATGACTTAGTGTAGATGGAAAGTAAGTAGGCTAATACATTTAGTTATTTTCTTCGCTTGGCCCTCACATCAAAAAGTTTGTGCACCACTGCCCTAGATCCTGTCCCAAAGCTGGATCCTATTTGTTTTGCAGATAGCTGGTGAGGGAGGCTATATTTTTGGAGCCTCTTTGCGAGTGACCTGTTGCCCACTACGGGCTGACATCATGAAAAAGAAAAACTATAGTGTTTCTCATTTACCATTACTTATTAGAGTTCCGTGTTCCATGCACGGTCTGTGTGTATCATGAAAGAGCCTCACGGGACCATTCTGAGTTCAATCCCATATATATATATATATATATATATATATATATATATATATATATAATCCCTACCATCAGGTCTTTTCAAGAGCAAGCTGACCAGAATCAGCCGTTCTCCAAGTAATCAAATTTTATGAAAAACAAGCCCTTATTCAGAGGAAATATAGCACGAGGGAAGAAGGAAAATTTCTTGACTGCTGATTGGTCCGCGCACCATGGCCTTTCCGTTCGTTATGCACTATGGGAAACACCATGTTGACAAATCAGTTTTCACTTAGCACCGATCGAAACTAGGTACTTTTCATTCGCTCTTTACAAATTGAATTTAAAAAAAAAAAATTTTGTGCAGAACCATTTTCTGTTAATAACAATTTAGAACTACTATTTCCGAACCCATATTATTTTACTCTACAACAAAACGTAACTGAAGCGAGCTTTCAAAGTGACTTGCAGAAAGCCTCTTAGCCATCCATCTTAACAGTGTAGCTTATTTTTAGCAAAACTGATAACATCGCTTTCAAGTTTATTCTCTAGTTAGTATTTAACAAACTAATGAGTAGCAACACATTTAGCAGTTTATGTGGTTAGGAACTAATTCAGGATTATTTTCTCTTTACGTTATTATTAGTGGCTTATCTACATTGGGGACACACTTAATATCGCTGGTGAGTTATTCCTGAGTTAATAGGTACACTCATTAACATCAGATACTAATTCAAGGCCTAATATAATTTCGTCTCATTCAACCTCGTCCAATTAATTTCGGTAGGCTTGTAGTGCCTTGCACCACAGGATTATTTTTTATTAGTGAAAATTGCCACAAGTTGGCACAAGTGAAATATTTTAAGTCTAAATAAATAAATACAAGTTAAACATGTCCAGTGATCAAATTTAATTCTTAAGCATTCAGTGTATAGTAATTTAGTTAAAAATTAAAGTGCAATCATTAAAGAAGTTTAAAGCAAATATAAAATATATTTTGTGCTTTCTAAACAATGTAAATTTTGGAGTCATGGTGTGACTAGACGTGAGTTTGCTTTTAAGGATATTTTGGCTTGTTGGTAAATTGTGAAGTAAAAACAAACTTGTGTGCAACGACAACACAAGGGACGCCGTTTCCACATTTTATGATCTAAAAGGACGGCGCAGCAAGCAAAATTTCTTTGTGGTATGTTTTGTATTTATAATGTTTTTTTTTTTTTTTACTATTGCATATCTGTATGCAATACCGCATACTGCAGATATTAACAAACCTTATATTGTTTGTGATTAGTACTGAAAGATTCATCTATAAATAGTACTGTAAGATTCATACAATAAATTACCTTAGGTTAAGTTAGGTCTATCTAGACAAGAGCCAAATTGTAAATTACTCTAGCCTAGCTGAGGCCTACCGTAGCCTTTGTTTTAGATGATTAACCTCAGCCTACTATATTGAAGAGGCATAGGCCTACCCATTAATTTTCTTAGTATATTTTACTTTATAAGCCTATTATGTTTCATGTTATTTCCTTAGCAGATGGCCTACTAGTCATTTGTGGCCTACATACTTTTTTAGTTTTCCTGTTGTTCAACTTGACACAATCCCATAATGAGGATTAACTGTAATTCACCATCCACAGGTTACTGGGCCTATATAGAATATATATTTTAATTATCAATTTTTGCCATTATTATGTATCATTTTTGTCTGGAATATTACTTACAGTATTCTTCTCTCTCTTTGCAGACAAGGTTGTCATTGTGGCTATTATTTGTATATTATTTGTATATTATTTACTTCCCCCTCGATTAGGTATTCCGGCTTGCCGGGCCGAGGGGGCTCGTACACCTCGTGGGTTGTTGAGGTTTCCTCAACTCCTCGAACTCCTCGCGGGGTGTGGGCGAAGAGTTACCTAGTTGCGTTTTTTTTTTCCCCTTCCTTTTCTTTCCCCCTTCCTTTTCTTCCCCCCCCTTTCTTTTCTTTTTGCTCCCCCTTTTTTTCCGTCTCTCCCGGAATTTCTTTTGTCTTGACTCGGTCCTGTGCCTCTGTCAATCGTAGTATCCCCCCCCCCCTCTGTTTGTATTTGCAGTCTTGGGGTCATCGGGTGCACCCGCCGGGGGGCATCGCTCCGTGGCTGAGCCGTGCTCCGGGGATGGTACGGGCACCCGGACCGCTGCTGCGTCTGGATTGGGTCTTTGCTTGGCCCTTCACGGACAAATCTCCGTAGTGCCAATCTGCTGTTTTTAAAACGACAGTCGGGTTGGGGGGCGGGCTACCCGGGACGTTGGGCCTGCGCCTTGAAGGATACAGCGGCGGATGGTGCATCGCCTTGGGTCCGAGGCTGCCTTTTTTGTAAAGCTATTGTTTATGGGTTCTATTTCTAAACTTCACCCCTCCTTTTGACGACTCTGGCCCGCCCTTGGATTTGGATAAGACTACTACTTCTGGTCGTTCAGCGGCCTCTGCCTCCGCTGGATTGACCTTCAAGCCGTATGGCCCCCTCTCGTCCTCTGCGGCGTCTGGCTCTCGTGGCCGGACTCGTGGTGGCCGTAGGGCGGGGTCTTCGCGGCCCTTGTTCTCTCGCCCACTCTCGGTTACCGTTACACATGGACCTGTCTCTGCTGTCAATTTCTGTCCGGTGGACAGGTTCCTTGTTCTCCGCCCTTCCGCTGGCTCCCTTCCGGGCAACTCGGAACGGGTGTTTCAGCGCCTTAAGACGATAGGGGTTCCCTGTCGTTATGATATCCGCCCTCTGAAGGATGGGTCTCTTCTTTTGAAGTCCCGTTCTTCGGGGGTGACTGGGTCCCTTCTACAGTTGCAGGATGTCTTGGGTTGCAGAGTTTCTGTGACTCCCCATCCGCAGTTGAATAGCTGTCAGGGCACCATTTTCGCTTCCCGTCTGCTGTCAATCCCGGTTGGCGAGTTGCAGGAGGATCTTGCCCCCCAGGGGGTAACGAGGGTCTTCCGCTTTTCGTCGCGCCGGGATGGTGCTCTGACCCCGTCCGCTCGTCTGCTCCTGACCTTTGACTCCCTTGTGCCTCCGGCCCAGGTGTTCTGGGGCATGGGTGATCGCCGGTCGTGTGAGTTTTCGGGTGCGACCATATGTGCCTGACCCGGTTCGCTGCTTTGGCTGCAACCGGTTCGGCCATGTTAGCTCTGCGTGCCGCCGTGAGGGTAAGCTATGTGTCCGCTGCGGTGGGCCTGCGCACCCTACCCCGTGCACGAAGCCCCCGCGGTGCTCGAACTGCTCGGGGGCCCACCCTTCCTCCTCTCGGGACTGCCCCGTTTTCAAGTTTGAATTCGAGGTGCGGTCCTTAAGGACTACCGAATTCCTTAGTGCGCGGGAGGCGCGCGATAGGGTCCGTGACCGGGAGCCGCGGCGGGGGTTGTCCTACGCTGCGGCTCTTGGCCCTGGAGGGATCTCGGGCCCCTCCCGTGCTACCCCGGCGTCTACCGGAGTGGTCCCCCCTGGAAGTTCCGGGGGTTGGTGGTCCTCCTGGCGCCGCGGGTCCTTCTTGTTCCTCTGCCTCACTTTCAGACATCCCATCTGATTCCCTGCCTACAAGTGCCCTTCTCCCTCTTCGGCCTTGGGGTCTGGATTCTTGCCTACTCGTCTCTCGGGTGGGGAGGGTGATGCCCCGAAGGGGAGGAGGAAGCGTCGCCGTGGTCGGAGTAGGAGTCCTCCGGACCCGATCGTGACCGCTGCTCGCCCTGCTTCCCCTTCTTCACCGGAGGGGAAGGGGCGCGCCGCTCCTGATCCACTCGGGACTCGCCCCACAATACGGAGGGCTGGTGAGGCGTCACCTCCCGGTGCCCCGACCAGTGTCCGGGTGTCGGTCGAGGTGCACCGCCCCATGACACCCTCGATTCCTGACTCTGTTCCCATGATAGACCCGGTCGAGAGGAGCCTGGCCCTTCTTCATGGAGTCTCGCTCCCTTCGGCTCCTGCTGAGAGTGGTCGGGTCTCTCTCCTGGATCTACCTCTCCCACCTGTGGTCGACCTTTCCTCCGCCCCCCCGTCAGTGCTTGTCTGGTTTGACGAGCCCTCGAACAACTGGTTCCCCCCAGTCCCCCTCTGGTGGGGAGTTGGGGGTTTCGGCTGGGCCCGTCTCGTCGTCTCTCCCCCCGCCAGGGGAGCCCCCCTCTGACCTCCCTGTTCTACTCTCCACTTCTCGTTCTACTACGGGTGAAGCAGCTGCGGGGTCGATGGCCCCTACCCCCCCAGTTCGGGATGAGTCGGGGAAGCCGATTCCGTCCCTGGTTACGGACCGTTGAGTTTGCTGCTCAGCTTGGTCCGTGGCTATTTCGCTGTTTTCTCTGCCTCTTCTAATGCCGCTTCCCCTTACAGTTCCATTTTGCATTGGAACTGTAGGGTCTTTTAGCTAACTGGGAGAACCTTGCCTCCCTGCTGGAGAGCGAGCGGCCTTCCTGTGTTTGTCTCCAGGAGACTATCCTGGCTGCGCGGGGACTCCCTCGTCTCTCTGGCTATGTTGATTTCCCTTGCACCCCGGATGAGCACACACGCCGGCGGGGTGCGGCGATTTACGTGCATCATTCGTTACCATCGCGAGGTGTGCCTCTTCGCACTTCCTTGCAGGCTGTGGCTGTGCGGCTCTTTTTAGATCGCCAGTACACTGCCTGCTCGATTTATATTCCTCCTCATGACCCTCCTTCTCGCGACGCGGTTCGCGAGTTGGTGCTGCAACTGCCTCGACCGTTTCTCCTCCTCGGGGACTTTAACAGTCGCGACCCGGCTTGGGGAGATGTTCGATCGACTAATGTTGCTGGTATGTTACTCTCCTTAATCGAGGAACTTTCCTTTGAGTGCCTCAATTCCGGTGAACCTACTTACTTCCACGAACCCACTGGTTCATTACCTGTATTGATCTCTCCTTGGTGTCCCTCGATGCCTTACTCGATTTTTCGTGGAAGGTGTTGGGGGACTCTTATGGCAGTGATCATTACCCAGTCTGTCTTGAGCCGGTCGGACCGCAGCCAGACGTCTCGTCTCGACCGAGGTGGTGCCTTGCGCGGGCTGACTGGCCATCTTTCAGAGCTCGTTCCGTCATTGTCCGTTCGGTATTGAGCTTTGGCTCTGTGGATGAGAGCTTGGAGTTCTTCGAGCGGGTGGTGATCGGCGTCGCGGAGGACTGTATTCCTCGATCTTCCGGTAACCCGCGGACTCGTAGCGTCCCGTGGTGGACTCCAGCATGTCACCAGGCGGTGTGCGAGAGGAAGAGGGCAACGCGCCGCTTCCACCGCACCCGGCGCGCGGACCACTTGATTGAGATGCGGCGGGCGAAGGCTTTCGCCCGCCGGACTCTCAAGTTGGCCCGTCGGGCCTCTTGGCGTGCTTTTGTGTCCGGCATCTCCTCATCTACCCCTTCTGCTGCTGTGTGGCGGAAGGTACGTAGTATCGAGGGGAAGCCGGTCCCTGCTAGTCGCCCTGTCCTTCGGGACGGGGACGGCTTCCTTTCGGATCCTGCTGCTGTGGCTGATCGGCTGGCCGGTGCTTTTGCTGCGGTTTCCCGTTCGCCTTCAGCTGCGGATCGCCCTTTATCGGAGGTCGCGTTCCCGCCCCCTGGGAACGAGCCCTATAACCGTCTCTTTACGATGCGGGAATTTCGGGCTGCCTTGGCAACCCGTCGTTCTTCCGCCCCTGGCCCTGATGACATTCCGTATGACTTTATTTGGAATCTGCACCCGATGGCCCTGCACTTCTTGCTGGATCTTTTCAACCGGGTGTGGGTTGAGGGGTCGTTCCCTTCCCGTTGGAGGGAGGCGATTGTGGTCCCGATACCTAAGCCGGGGAAGGAGGCGAGCTATCGGCCTATTGCTTTGACGAGCTGCTTATGCAAGCTCCTGGAAAGGATGGTGGCCGTCCGACTTTCCTTTATACTGGAGTCGCTTGGGTTATACCCCCCGACCCAGTATGGCTTTCGTCGATTTCGGGGTACTCTAGACCCCCATCTCCTCCTTGGCCATGATGTACGGGAGGCATTTTCCCGCTGGAATCTTGTTCTGGCCGTCTTTTTCGACGTCCAAAAGGCCTATGACACGACCCGTCGGGGAGTTGTCATGGACCGTTTGAAGTCTCTTGGTTTTGTGGGCTTTTTGCCCACGTTTCTTCGCAACTTCCTCTGCCGTCGCACTTTCCGCGTCCGTAATGGGGCGGTCCTATCTGACCTGTATGTTCAGGAGGAGGGGTGCCCCAGGGTGTGTGTTTTAAGCGTCTCCTGCTTCAATCTGGTTATGTCTGCGCTACCGGAGCTCTTCCGCCCTCGGTGCGCTGTTCCATCTACGCAGATGATCTGGCTGTCTATGCCGCGGGGATGAGCCCCCCCTCGTGGAGAGGCAAGTCCAACTCGCGGTCAATCGGGTTGAACGCTGGGCGTCGTCGGTGGGCCTTACGCTGTCTTCCCCGAAGACTTCGTGTGTGGCCTTCCTTCCGTCGAGGAGACGGAGATCCGGCGCCATCCCGGCCTTTAACCTTACACTCGGGGGTCAGCCTCTGGCCCTCGTTCCATCAGTGCGCTTCTTGGGTATGGTTTTCGACAGCCGTTTGAGCTGGGTTCCCCACCTTCGCCGGCTGCGCGAGTCCGCGAGACGTACCCTGGATTTGCTGGGACATCTGTCGCATACTACATGGGGCGCGGATAGGCGGACACCTCCGTTTGTACGTGTCCCTGGTACAGTCCAAATTAGACTATGGGAGTGTGGTGTATGGCTCCGCCTCCCGCACGGCCCTTCGGATACTGGATCCGGTCCTCTCTAGAGGACTGCGCATGTCATCTGGCGCCTTCCGCTCCTCTCCGGTTGATAGTCTGCAGGTTGAGTGCGACATCCCTCCCTTGGAGGATCGGGGTCGTTCCTCATTGCTAAGCACTATCTCCGGATCCTCCGTCTTCCCACCTCTCCTCTGTTCCAGGTGGTTGAGAGGGCGTTCTGCCGGGATGGGGGTTGGTATTTCACCGAGACGGTGACCACCTCCTCCTCGATGGTATGGGCACTCCTCCTCCATCCGTTATACCGGTCTCTTTCAGGGGTGTTGCACCTTGGGAGAGCACCCCTGTTGCGTGCTGTAGGGCGTTGCGCCCCGTTCGCAGGGCCGATTCTGACTCTGCCTTACTTCGGTCTCTGTTCCTTCAGCATGCAGCGTGTCACTCTGCATGTGTTGCGGTCTTCACAGATGGCTCGAGGTCGTCGGGGGCGTTGGGGCCGCGGCTGTTCCCCAGTCGTTTGCCCTTGCTCCCCGATGTACCCGTCTCCCTGATGAGGCTTCCGTTTTCACGGCGGAGCTCTATGCCATTCTGAGCGCTCTGGAGGTGGTGCGGAGCATCCGGATGGGTCGTTTGTCATCTATTCGGATTCCCGCAGTGCCCTGGATGGCCTGGAGTGTTTTGACCCTGTCCACCCACTGGTCCGACGAATCCAGCAACTGTGCCATATCCTTGTCACTTCTGGTGGCAAGGAGGTGGTATTTTGCTGGGTTCCTGCACATGTTAACGTGGCTGGAAATGAGGCTGCCGATCGAGCTGCCCGTTCCGCGTGCCGACTACAGGTTTCACCCGTGTCCCTCCCCCTTTTCCGATTATATCCCTGGTTTCCGTAGGTTTTTGCGCTCCCGGTGGCAGAGTCGCTGGGATGGCGCTGCAAATAACAAACTCTGCAAGATTAAACCCAAATTGGGATGTTGGGCCTCTTCCTTCCATCGGTCGCGCCATAAGGAGGTGGCTTTGGCCCGCCTCCGTATTGGCCACACCCACCTGACCCATGGCTATTTGATGGCCGGGGATCGGGTGCCCCGATGTCCGATTGTAACATCTTACTCACAATTGCCCACCTGCTGGTGGAGTGTCCGCTTTACTCTGCGCTGCGCGCAGAGTATTTTCCCTTTTTGGAGAGCGTCGGGCCTTGTGATAGGCTTGGCGCTATTCTATCGGAAGGTCCCTACTTTTCAGTAAGGGTTGTTCTCCTTCCTCCTTCGCTCCCGACTTCTTTACCGGTTGTGACTCTGATAATTTTTTTTTTTTTTTTTTCCCCTCCTCCTCCCCGTCTATTGTTCACTTCCGTTCGCTGTTTCATAGTCTTCGTCCTGTGTTCGCTCTGCTATCCACCTTTCTTTTGGTGGCCATGAGCGGTCATACTTTCAAAAAAAAAAAAAAAATTTATTTACTTATTAGTATTATTTACACATTATTATTTGTATATTACTTGTATATTATTTGCACAATATTATTTGCATATTAATTGTATATTATTATTATTATTATTATTTACATATTTATTATTATTATTAGTATCAGTATTAGTTGCAGACTGTTATATATTAGCTAAACGGTGCCATTATTTAATTCCGCATTTATATGTCAAAGTTGTTACGGGTAAAAATCCCCTTTGCATTTATAAATAATTGTTGCATATAGTTTATTAATTGTTGTCAATAAAATACAAAATTCATGTTGATGATTTTATAATGAATCCTTCCCTTTTTTATTAAAATTATTTTTGCGCCGCAGTGCTGGATGCCAATCTAGTATTTGGGCGCTGGTGACCCTGGCATTTAATTAATTATTTATGTAAAGGTCTATAATAATAAAATAAGACCCTTACAGGCTAACGCGATCGAACCAGGCGTTATTTGGCCGAGAGGGAGACGGAGATATTAGTAGCCCTTCGAGATATAATTAAAATATCACATTAAATCCGAAACCCCGTCTGAGTTGCATAATTATAATATTGCAAATTTTAAGAATATCGGATCACCTGAAGATCCCCCAAGGTAGAGTTTGGGGAGAATCTTCAGGCGGATCGGGCTGGCTGGGGAGGATAATCTTTAGGTGCGTTCATTAAACACTCTGGGAGGAAAGATCTTCAGATAATCCTATATATAGATATGCCCGGTTAGTTTAACTGAATGCCCAGTTAGTTTAACTGAATGCCCGGTTAGGTCAATTGTACGCCCTTGATGATTGGTTAAATCGTGATATTTTCGTTAGTTTACTGTCAAAACTAATGAGAATATCACGACTTAACCTAACCAATCGTCAAGGGCGTACAGTTGACCTAACCGGGCATTCAGTTAACCCAACCGAGATATATATTTAATTTTAAATGATTTTAAATACCTAAAAATACTAAATCAAGAAAATTTTGATAGTACACATTCTAAAGTATTCAGCTGGGGGAGTATCTTCAGGTGGATCGGTCTGGGTGGGGGAAGCTCTTCAGGTGGATCAGGCTGGGGGAAGCTCTTCAGGTGGATCAGGCTGGGGGGAAGCTCTTCAGGTGAATCGGGCTGGGGGGGGGGAAGTCTTCACGTGATCCAGAATATAAATAACTAAAGTTATAAATTAAATACATATAAAAAATGTTGTACTTCGAAATTACATAAAATTTATCTGCTTTACCCTCATTATTATTATTTTTATTAATATTTTAGATTTGTGTAGCTTAGGTGTATTTTTGAAAGATTTGTCAAAAACTGTTTTAGACATGACAGTTCGGGCAGCACTTGTATCTATTCTGGAGGAACTGTAATTCCATTTAGGCCCACTTCTATAATATATGAATCCGTATTATCACCACTTTGCTGCTCAAAATAGGTATTCCGTTCCAATGTTCGGAGTATTTCCATTTGGAGGATTACCACCAGGAGTGTTAAAATTAGAATTTTCACCCTTCTGTTACTTTGAAAAACAAACTCTAACTATGTGGCCTATTTTACTACAATTTTGGCCTATTTTACTACAACTACAATTTAAGTTTAGATCGCTGACAGTAATTTACCTTAGGTAATACCGTGGATTAAGCTGACTGTTACGTATTAGGTTACGTACCCCCCCCCCCCTCTTGTCTGCTCTGTGGATTTGCGGAGTCCTGGATTTGATAATTTAGATCGAGGTGGTGAGTGACATTAAGAACTTCGTTACTCAAAGAGCTATCACCCTTCAATTCTGTGGCTGTTCATCCGAGGTTTGGTTCAGGGAGTTCCACCTAGGCCATCAGTCGCTCATTTTGTGTGGGACCCCCAAACTGCTCCGAACCGTAGTTGAGGTCAGAGCGCGTCTCGATTGAAGGCTGGTTAATCCTGGCAATTGAGTGAGGGTGGGTAGCCCCTCGAGTCCCCACAGGTCAACTGTACAATTGGTTAGGTTTAGGTTGTAATATTTTTGTTAAAACTAACGAATATTTTAATGAAAATATCATGACAACCTAACCAGTTGTCAAGGGCGTACAGGTGATCTAACCGGGAAAATATCGAAAAATTGCAAGAAATTTATAGGTATAATGACACTTATTTGTGATTATAAGACAAGTTCAGTCTTTATATGTTTTATATATATATATATTCTACAGCAGTGGTTCCCAAACTGTGTTCCGCGGAACCCTGGGGTTCCACGGAGGCTTAACAAGAGTTCCGTGACACGTTTTCTAATCAGTCTAATCAGGTCTTAATATTAAGGTCTAATTAAGGTCCTAATATTTATACATAATTTTGCCTTGTGGCTTTTTGTTAAATAATATTTTATATTCTTATTCTGTCTTGAAATGGCACCATCGTGGATTTGGGATCACTAAATATTTTTCGCTAAAATTAAAATCTGCTAAGTATATGTAAATAAATTTTCGCTACTCGGCTACTGCTAAAGTGTAATTTGGAAGATTTTAATTTTAACGATTTTATAAAAGACTGATTCTATTAGTACTGTTTTAAAATAAGTATCTTATAAATTCTGTCATAGTACTTAAAATTTGTCATATTATTTATGACAAATTTTAATATATATATTTTACTCGTGAGAATTTAACTGTAATTAATTTTGAGCAATATGTTTTCGCTAAAATTAAAATTTTCTAAGTTGCCAGTTGATTTTATGTGCACTTGTTTCGTAATTAATTGTGAGCCAATCAGTATAACTATAGCCGTTGGCGTGGTGCACTGTCAAATTAATTTCTGATAGGCTTTATTTACTTAAGTGTTTTCAGTGTAAAAATTTTGTTGAGAAAGAGAACGAAACAAATGAAAAAATTAGGTAACCGGAAGATCCCGGGTTCGATTCCCGGGTGGTTACCTAATTTTTTCATGTTTCGTTCTCTCTCTCTCATCTTGCGCGGAATATTCTCCTATACAAGCGTCGTTCTTTACGTTAATTATACTGCGTGTTTGCAGTTTAAATGTATATAATGTACGGCATGCGGGAGGTGCCCCCTTGGGGCATTGGTTTCTGCGCGTATGTAGAAGAATTACGGCATTTGATTGAGTGAGGCCCATGGTGTAATGGTTATCATATCTGACCGGCAATCGGAAGATCCAGGGTTCGATTCCCGGGTGGTTACCTAATTTTTTTCATTTGTTTCGTTCTCTCTCATCTTGCGCGGAATATTCTCCTATACAAGCGTCGTTCTTTACGTTAATTATACTGCGTGTTTGCAGTTTAAATGTATATAATGTACGGCATGCGGGAGGTGCCCCTTGGGGCATTGGTTTCTGCGCGTATGTAGAAGAATTACGGCATTTGATTGAGTGAGGCCCATGGTGTAATGGTTATCATATCTGACCGGCAATCGGAAGATCCAGGGTTCGATTCCCGGGTGGTTACCTAATTTTTTCATTTGTTTCGTTCTCTCTCATCTTGCGCGGAATATTCTCCTATACAAGCGTCGTTCTTTACGTTAATTATACTGCGTGTTTGCAGTTTAAATGTATATAATGTACGGCATGCGGGAGGTGCCCCCTTGGGGCATTGGTTTCTGCGCGTATGTAGAAGAATTACGGCATTTGATTGAGTGAGGCCCATGGTGTAATGGTTATCATATCTGACCGGCAATCGGAAGATCCAGGGTTCGATTCCCGGGTGGTTACCTAATTTTTTCATTTGTTTCGTTCGCTCTCTCTCATCTTGCGCGGAATATTCCCCTATACAATCGTCGTTCTTTACGTTATATATATATAGTTGGGGTTCCGCGAAATAAAAACAAGTCTGTAAGGGTTCTGACAGTTAGTAAAGTTTGGGAACCACTGTTCTAGAGGGTAATAATGGGGCGAATCCAACATAAATTACGAAACAAAATCCCATCCCAATGCCCAGGTACAGGCAGACCACGGTGGTATTTGCGCTGAAAAAATCTCGACACACTCACCAGGTCCACCGAGCTGCATTGGATGATCAATGACGCACTGTAAACAGATGTCTTGGCAGAAATTGAACCAATCCGTGATTGTAGCTTGCGCATACCAACCTCCACCATCACCGAGCTTGCTTCACATCTATGCTCCACCAATACAACAATTCAAGTAGTTTGTAGACAGACAAATTAGATTTTGCGAAGAAAGAATGTGATAAAATCGATTTTCTGTTTTTGCAAATCTTGCAGTACCATGCTCAACCATCTTTGCTGTCGGCTCGTCTGGTGTACCTCATTCTCTGATTGCAACGGTGACATACCATTTCGATGCGTATGAGACCATACGTGGGCAACCATGACAGTCGTTGGAATCAACAGTTACTGCCATAACGTCACACATTTTCATATCAGGAATATGATGCAAAACATTATCCACAATTGTTAAACTAGTCGTAGGTCTGCCCACCATGTTTAATTTACAATTATTCAAAAATAACTAATTTATTGCATTAAAAACAAGAACCATTCGTCCTATAACGATTTATTTTTTAAACTAATTTACGGCCGGATTCTGCCTGCCAGGCCTAGAAGATTTAAAGCTATTTGTTGGCCTTACTAGTGTGACTGCCAAAAACTCTAACATCTTTAGCGGCTGCTTCTCTAGCCGCAGCTACTTCTGCAGCCTGACTAAAAGTTAGGTCCGGTATAGTTAATAGGGCTCTCTGGGTAGACTCCTCTTTGAGACCCATTACAAACCTATCTCTTAGCATTTCGTCTAATTTGCCCCCAAAATTACAAATACGGGCATAGGGTTTTATACCCGTAACAAACTGAAATACTTTCATTAGTAGTCTGGTGCCTAGAATAAAATTTAAAACATTCATAAATGAGAACCGCTCGTGGTTTGTAGTGATTGGTTAAGGCCTGTACCAATTCACTGTAGGTGCAAATTTCTGGTGCTTTAGGAGCAACTAGGTCTTTAACTAAGCTAAAAATTTTAGGACCTATTATAGTTAGGAAAGCAGGTACTTTCTTAGCATCGGGAATGGAATTAGCTCGAAAAATAACCTCACCCTAATGGTATAAGATTCGAAGTCCTCCTCAGTCTTCGTAGGGATTTACATGGGCAATCACCGACAAGCTACGAACAAAACCAATTTAGGCCAAATATACGTGAAGTAGGTTAGGTAGGGTTTAAAATTGATGAAGTTACTCTCCAGTTTGGGCTGAATAGGAATTAGTATCGGTTATGCCGGAGGGACCTAAGCTATAGTAAGGTAAGCTTACCGACACAAGCCAACCAAATCGAACGACCCAAACTAGGCTAGGCTACATCCAATTTGCCAAACAATCCTATCCTCGCCGCCAAATGTAATAACGTGGGGTGTTTTAGGTTAGTAAATAGACATAAAAGGTACTTACAAGTACTTTGATTTAGATCTTTCGGGGCCTACCATTTGTGCAAGCGTCAACAAACCTCGACCAACTCGGTCCTAATATACTAATTTAGAAGCTATAGATATTACCCCTAACTGACATAATAGACAACTTAACTTAATCACCAATTAGTCATTTTAGATTAATTCTCAAATGTAATACATAAATAATTATAATATAATTAGTCCCCAGAGTTTAGCCAGGGAAAATATCACGCCTTAACCCAACTAACGAAAATATCACGACAACCTAACCAATCATCAAGGGCGTACAGTTGACTTAACCGGGCATTCAATAATTCATTTGCACAAGAAATGAAAGTCAGATTTGAATAAAACACACCAAAATACACCAGAAAAACCTATTTGCATATCAAAATCGATCCGGAGGGGTAAAACTAATAATTACCACCATACCATTTCAATCGATTTTAATCGATCCAAAAATTGCTTATATCTCCGTTAATATCTATTTGCACAAGAAAAACCGCATCTTGCGGGTTGTATTATATGAAAAATGAAGTAAATGATGGGTTATAACTTATAACCCACAAGATCCGATAAAACTAATTAGTTTACAGGGTGTTTACTAGTCTGGAAAGACTGGAAAAGTAAGGGAATGTATTTTAGGCTGGAAAACCTGGAAATGTCAGGGGATTTTGATGGTTAACTTTGAAAAAGACAGAGAGAAAAGGAAAATAATGGACAGTGCAAAGAGAGATTGCTGCTGTGACTGAAAAAAAGTGGATCTTTTCCGTTTCATTTAGTTTCCGATTTTGTTGAAAATAAGATATTTAATGTAGATTTTTACGCTGATTTAAAAAATGTAAGTTTTTTTTTTTTGGAGAAATGAGCGGTTTAAAAGTTGTTTGTTATTGTAATTTTGTATTAGGTCAAAAACTATAACAATACAACTGAAAACTAATACAAGAGTTATTGTACTCTTTAGTAATATTGGCTCATGTCACTAAGTATTTGTGTGAATAGATTTCGACCGTTATTTTTCTGTCCGGTTAAGTTAATTGAATGCCCGGTTAGGTTAACTAAATAACCGGTTAGGTTAAATCGTCGTGATATTTTCGTTAGTTTTAACGAAACTATCACAACTTAACCAGTCGTCAAGAGCATTCAGTTGACCTAACCGGGCATTCAGTTGACCTAACCGGGCATTCAGTTAACCTAACCTAACAACTTTTGAACCGTTCATTTCTCCAAAAAAAGACTTAAATGTTTGAAATCAGCGTAAAAAATCTACATTAAATATCTTATTTTCAACAAAATCAAAAACAGTACATGAAACGGTAAAGATCCAAAATAATTAATGAAAACGACCATATAATTTTTTATTTTGATTATTAAGGGAATATCTAAACTATTTGTAAACCAGTCTTTGTATAGAAGCCATTGTTACTTTTTGTACCAAAAAGTTTTTTCTGGTTATTTATTCTTTTTATTTGCATACTATTTTTTTCTCGCTGTCTGTATAATATACCTAGTACTAAACTATATATGTAATGTACTGTACACTACTTTCTTTTCAAGTTATTAATCGCTTGCTCATTTACTGTAGTATTCATACAGAGTTGTTAATAGAAGACCTAATATACCTATAGCTACTTTTTTGTTTTCTAAATAATATACATTACATTTTTCTGTATATGTCCTTTACATTCTCAATAAAAAGCAAGAGGGTGGTAAGGTGGATTAAAATAAAATACAAAACTTATTTCAGATAATTCCTTGTAGGAAAGCTAAAAAAAAAAACATACCTGTGAAACCTTGAAATGTCAGGGAATTTCAATTTGCTGAACCAGTAGACATCCTGATTTAGTACATCTCAAATTCACTGTAATGAAGGTTTACAGTAAGGACCTAAAAATAGGTTAGTTAGCTACAAAATCTTGGCCTAAATACAGGGGCGTCTTTAGCTACCGCGGGGCCCATTGGTTCCGTGAACAATATATAAATATAAATGCATACTACAATTTACAGGGTTAATCATAGCATACAGTGTGGTGGACTCATCTGTTTTAAATATCTCCTCCCCACAAAAAGTAAGGTCGACAATATGAAAAATATGTGAAAAAAAATTGTAAAAATTATACTAATAGCATATATATTTTAGTTACAATAACATGGCAGAATATAAGAAATACAGGGTGTCCCATAAGTCCAGCATCATGAGAAATTCATATTTTTATATTTCTACAAACCATAATTCATATTTTTCTTATGCTCCGGATACCAATTTCCTGTCCACCATTCTGTTCAGTGACGAGGCTGTTTTTTATGGAAATGGTGAGGTAAATCGACAGAACACCTGCTACTGGTCTTAAAACGACCCTCACTGGTATACCTCTTCAAAGGAACAAGGTGCATCTCGGGTGATGGTATGGTGTGGCATTTGGAAGAATCGAATCATAGGCCCCCCTCTTTTTCGATGAACATGTCACTGGAGGCACCTACCTACGTATGCTCAAGGAAGAAGCATTTCCCAGTGTCTTGAACGAAGAAGGAAATTTCCCGACATGGTTTCAGCAAGACGGCGCTCCTGCACATTACAGCACCCAAGTAAGGGAATATATGTACCAACAATTCCCTGGTCATTGGATAGGACGTCGAGGGCCTGTGGAATGGCCAGCGAGAAGCCCGGATCTCACGCCACTAGATTTTTATATCTGGGGCCACCATCATTCACCGTGTGCTTGCTGACTGGGTATCATGTCTGAATTTGTGTATTGAAAACAATGGTGGACATATTGAGCACGTTCTGTAAATAAAAGCTTTTGTTTTGCCTTTTTTTATTATTTTTCCTATGATGCTGAACTTATGGGACACCCTGTAGTTGGTAATATGAATAACGGCAAGGTTTCTTGTACCAAACAATTGAAATAATTAGCGATTTATTGCAAAATAATTTTACATTTGACAGTTTGATGACAATAATGTCCTGAAAATTGTAACACTTACATTTAAGCAAAACAATCAACTTTTTTTAACAAATATATCAGCAAAACAAAGACGAAAGGCGATCTTGCCATCTTAAAAGCACCCAGCTTATGTAGATGTATCATATGTATCAAGCTTTTTATGTTGTCATTCACTAGAAAAAAAAAAAACATACAAAAACACTATACGTACGACGTACCTTCCCCTCACAGCCAGCGACAAATCAAAAACAACATTGGAAGCATTCGGCATTTTTTAGGCCTATCTCTCTGGCGCTACGGGCGAGACTCGGAGTTGCCAAATAGCAGTTAATTTGTTAGGAAAATTCTGCGCCAGTGTAAATATACAAAAGGCAATAATACTGTACGTTATACATAAGAAATAGTATTGAAACTTGAAAGGATAATCAAGTAAGGAAAATAAAAAAAAATATGGAGGAAATCAGTGTAAAGTGAAAAAACAGCAATTCATCAGCAGGATCAGCTATATTAACCTTTGGTTAGCTTCCGCCCGAATTGTTCATTCTGACGAAGGTCAAGCTTTCCACTCTACCTTAGACCTACAGTTTAACGTGAAATCCGAACCACGCCCCACCAGCAGCCCAGCGTCTTAACCACTAGGCCACCCAGGGTACCCATTTGTCTACCAACCACTTTCTTTATTGTGTGGAAGGATGAACAGCTGGATTTTGCTGCGCCGGCTGCTGTCACCGTGTCTCGAACTCAGGGCCCATGGATTCGTAGTCAGCGACGCTAACCACTACACCGAGACGCATATTTTTATTACCTATATGCAGTAGGGTGTCCCACGTATGACCTTTTGTATCAGATCCATTGAACATACCTTTTTTCCTGTTAGAAGTGGTTCACCTTTACTAAATAAAATCAGAGCTGGGCACTTGCGGTTTTTTTTGCGGTACCTCGGTACTGCGGTACTACCGCACTACCAAACCGGTACCGCATAACGCAGCACCGCAAAGGATCGCTGAAAGTACAGGCTGTACTTTCAGCGATCCTTTGCGGTACTGCGTTATGCGGTACCGGTTTGGTAGTGCGGTAGTACCGCAGTACCGCAGTACCGCAAAAAAAACCGCAAGTGCCCAGCTTTGCTAAATATATCAAAAAAAGATTCACTTTAACAATTTTGGGGTCCTCGACCCACCCCCGAAAATGGGCCCCGCTGAAAATGCTGGAAATACCCGTTTTTTTGTATTGTAATCAACTTATTGTGTCCCACATGGCTTTTTTTTTCAGATTTATTGAACATAGCTTTTTTCCTATTAGAAATGGTCCACTTATACTAAATATATCAGAAAAAGATTCAATTTCAATGTTATATATGTGTTTGGGTACAGTAAAAGGCATTTGATCAGGTTAGTGGGGCTCAAATTCTTAACTAAGAAAGGGACTTTTTTATTTTAGCTAAGAAAGGCGCAATAGCGAGAGTTTATTGTGGAATTAACCATTTTTGTGATTTTTTTTTTCAGGTATTTAGATGATAAAATATGTTTAATTATGTAGTATTGTAAGAATGAATAAAAATAAAGCTGTATTAAGAAACAATCCAACAAACTTCGACTCTTTGCTTGGTGCATTAAATGATGATCTAAGGAGCCAAGAGGGATGCATGCTGCCATCAAAAGGAGACGTTTTGAAGCATTTTTTTCTACCTCAGAAGAAAACAAATGCAAGGCCCTAATATTTCCAAAGAGGAAAACATTTTGAATGTTTTGAAAAAAGTTCAAACAATTTGGGAAAAGGCGGGCATTCCATCAAAGGATGTCGTAAGACAAAACCCCACGAACCATGCTACTAAACCTGATAAAATTACATGAAACAGTAATAAAGAGCAAAAAAGCTAAATGTTATGAAACCAAAAAGCAAAGTTACTTGGGTCAGTTGAATGATCTGTTTGATATTTCTACGCAAAACGTATTTCATGAGATAAGAACGGATTCCCTAAGAACTCAGGAACAAATTAAAGAGGACATAAATTTCCTAGAAGACCAAAGAGGGGAGAGGAAGATGTGTCTTGGCCCTTTACTGTAGATAAAGCTTGTGTGTCAAAAGTGCAAAGGAAAGAAGTAAGATTCGATGAAGAAAGAAAGCGACAAATGAAAGAAGCTGAACGAAAAGCATTGGAAAAGAGATCAGGCAATCCAACCATCACTGCGAATGATGACATAGATAATTCTTCGGGTGAAGAATATTCTCCAGAACCCCAGCCAGGTCCATCAAAACCAAGACCAAGTAGTTTGCTTCAATCAACACTAGTATCAAACACAGCAGATCGTCTTGGACTCTCCATAAGGCAACGTACAGTTTTTGCATCAGTTGTTGCCGCAGAGTGTGGCAAAAACAAAGAAGAAATGAGCATATCCAAAACTACTTCAGTTCGAGCAGCTACAATATCAAGAAAAAGAACGTGGCAGGACATCCAAGGTGATTTCGTTCCTCCTAAGTATGTTCTGATCCATTGGGATAGCAAAATGATTTGTAATTTATCAGGTGGAAAGGAGGAAAGATTGGCAATACTACGGGGCTCCAATAAACCTTAGCCCCCCACCCCCCGCCCCGCCCATGGCCTAAACCATTAGAGGTACAGTAAAACTAAACATACCTTACAAAAGAGAATTTAATCCTGCATTTAATGAGAAACAATTAAAACTTGGTGTTCCCGCCATTGGCTTCCAAGACAGCCTGAATTCGCTTTGGGTAGCTTGTCAAATGTGACGTGAATAGATCTTGATCGTTACGCAAATTTGCTAAAACAGTTTCAGTGTGTTGCGTCATTGTATCCTTCGAAAATCGATTTGCTGCAGGTTCTTGAAACAAGAGACATTCAACGTTGTCCTTTATAACTGATCCAATGTGTTCACAGACGTTCAGGTCAGGAGAATTTCCTGGCCATTCTTCATTTCCAAAGAAATCGATCTCATGGTTCCGCAACAACTGTTGAGTGGCTAATGCCTTAAAGCAGGGGGCCTTATCGTGCAGAAGTGTGACCTGATCGACATCCATAATATTGTTTGGGTTTCTTAGAAAAGGAATGACATGCTGGGATAGAATAATATCACGAAAATACTGTCCATCCCAACTCTGACCATTTGGCTTCAGCACCCACATGAGCTTCTTTGCAGTGAACAAAACAAACACACCAACACAGTCTGGACTTTTTAATAATTCGCGATAATGTTCATTGTCATCGATTTCATCTGGTGTTGTGGCCCACATTCGATAATTTTGGTAGTTAGGCCGACGTGTTACGTAAACAAAAAATTCATCGGAGACAGCTAAATGCATGAAATCATCCACATCCCAATCTTCAAGATAATGGGCAAACCACATTCTGTCATCGATGTTAAGTTGAGTTTTTCTTGGCTTTGGAAGTTCATGCCAAGGCTTTAAATCTTGCCTATGACGGTACAGTCGAATGATCTCACCACTAACGATCTTTCCTCTCAACACTTCGATCTCTCTAGAAAGTTTAGCACAGCTGTTTTTCCGCTTACGCGTACCGCTTTCAATGATGTCCTTTGTTTCCTGAGAGAGTGGCAAATTTGGGCGCCCAGATTTGGTTGTATCCATTTCACATTCATCCAAAGTTTTATTCCAATTTCTTTTGACGAAGTCCTCACTTCTTCGCAACTTTTTGGCAACCCATGAACGTGTTATAAATGTGGCTCCAGCATCAGGAGCTTCCCGAAATGTTATTGCTCGTATGCGATCTATCACACGTTGCCTCTCCGAATCACCAATTAATTGAGAAGCCATTATATTATCACTTTATCAGCTAGAGTAATTTTAACACCTGCAATAAATAAAGAATTTTATATATTTTTATAATCACTGAAAACTATTTCGATATAAGTAAATATGTAAGCTGCAAATGGGGGGGGGGGGCTAAGGTTTTTGGAACCCCTTAGTTACTGGGGAAAATGATTTTGAGAAATTACTCTCCGTAGCAAAAATCAAAGACAATACCGGATCAGCTCAAGCAACAAGCGTGTTTGAAACCATCTCAGAATGGAAAAGAGAAGACAATGTGTATGGGCTAGTATTTGATACAACTGCCTCAAACACCGGATGGAAAAAAGGTGCATGCCAAAAGGTGAAAGAACTTGGAAAAAATTACTGGATGGCATGCCGTCATATTTCTGAGAGGATTTTGGGTACTGTCTACATCAGAATATTTGGCAAAACTAATTCACCTGAAAATGAAGCATTCAAGAACTTTAGAGAAAGTGTTTGGAAAAATATTGACACTAAACTGCCTCACAGACACCTTGACATAAAAGATTGGTATTTAAGAGATATGAGAGAATCCAGCATCAGTTTCATGAATGATATTCTTAACCAAAAGAGTTCCCTTCCTCGCGATGACTATAGAGAATTGGCAGAGACTATTCTCCTCATTCTGAATGAAGTGCCTTCCAGAGGAATTCATTGGATTAAGCCAGGAGCCTTCCATCATGCAAGATGAATGGCTTCAATCCTTTACACCAATAAAATGTATGCCTTCTCTCACCAAGCTGGCTATGATGATGTCACTTTTCAAAAACTTGAAAGATTTTGTCAGTTTACATCCTTTTTTATGGAAAATATTGGTTGTCTTGTATTAAATCATCCGACGCTCCTGTAAATATTCTTAGATTCTACAATGAATTGATAAAATACAAAAAATAGACAGTGAGGTTGCTGAATCTGCCCTAGCCATTTTTCGAGGTCATTACTGGTACTTGACTGAAGAGCTCGTCCCCATGGCTTTGTTTGGCTCTGTTAATAATGAAGAAAAGGTTAAGATGGCCAAAGAATTAACAAACTATGATCCTCCTCAAGAGTTCACACCAGGTCAGCCTATCTTCCCTATTCTGAAGCAGGGTGTCAGACTTCATCGCCTCATAGGTCCAAGATCTTGGTACCTATTCAGACTTCTCAACTCATCTACGGAATAGATTAAAAAACCCATATCATTATGGGAAGAAGATGACGATTTTAAAAGAATGAGGGGCTTATTTCGTCTGCCAAAAGTAGTAAATGACACGGCAGAGCGTGGCGTCAAGCTCATGCAAGATTTTCATGGGCATTGTAAGGATGAAAGTGAGTTTCAACAACTTCTGCAGGTCGTTGAACAAAATAGACATACAATCCCAAACATGACGAAGAAAAATTTGGTCACTGCTCTGAGGTTAAAATGTAACTAAGATTATTTGTTTTTGTTTTTTATTTTAAGCTTTGTTTCAAGCGAATAAAAGTTTGTTCATTGCTTTAAGTGCAAAAGGTTCCTAAGATTACTTTCTTTTGTTTTAACCTTTATTTTCTTGTTATTGGTAAAGATCTTTTTTGTGTTATTTTTGGGAAATAAATAAAAAAAAACGATGGGGCTTTGTTAACAATGTCAAAAGCTTAAAGTTTTCTGTTTTAGGTTTCGAAGATGCTGATGAACCGGAAATACGACTCGTTGGCGATTCCATTTTTGGAGAGCAGCTCGAGGAATTCTGTGGGAGAAACCCTCGTCGTAGGCGCCGTTACTGCACCCTGGTACAAGGGTGGAGGATATAACTAATAGTGTTGACCATTTTACAGACGGAAGCTCTGAGGACATAACGTATGTTATTGATGTCGGTACTAATAACGTTTTAAATTCTTGATCGGAAGAGCTGCTGGCTAGGTACAGGGACTTACTAGAGCGACTAAAGGAAAAACTAATAAGATTGTTTTAACAGGTATACTTCCTCGTATTATCCAACGTAGCTATTTCTACAGCAAGGCCACCTATATCAAAAATAACCTAACGTCTCTTTGCCACCAGGAAGGAGTGCATTTTGCGAATTTTTGGAACAGTTTCTACGGCAGGAAGGACTTGTTCCTCGGAGATGGACTTCATCTTAATGACGTTGGAGCTGCGCGTTTAGGAAGACTATTTCATAATACTTCTCTTCTTTTCAGGTTGCCGTAACTCGAATGGTCCCGGCGAAATTTCCTCAGATTTCCCTTGCGCTCGCGAAGGTATCGCAATGCAAACAATTTGAAGATTCTATCCTTAAATGTTCGTAGCCTACGGAATAAAATTAACGAATTTTTTTCTTTAATTGCTTGTAAAGACTACGATTTAGTTACGATAAATGAATAGTGGCTTAGCACTGAAACACGTGAATTTGTAGGAGAGTATCAAATTAGAAGCTATAGACTTTTTGTTAAAAACAGAATAGGTATGCGAGGAGGTGGTGTTATGTTATATATCAAAGATAATATTGTGAACGTTATAGAAGTAAAGCCCAGAATTCCTACGATACAATGTAGGGAGACGCGGAAGGTAATCGTTTAGTTCATTTTCTCGGATAGCTTTTTTATTCAAAAGGTTTGGGAACCTACGAGGTTGGACCATATTTTAGATTTAGTAATAACTACGGATGATAGGCTAATCACGGATCTTGGAGTAATAGAACCGTTAAGCAATAGCGATCATAATATGGTAGAGTTTGTCCTCTCAGTAAGTAACTCGAAAACAGCGAACTCGACTAAAATTCTTAACTTCCAGCACGCAGACTTTTGTAAATTTAGAAATGAATTGTCATACGTCAATTGGGAAAACGTAATCGGGATCTCCAACGCAAAAAATAATGTGGGAATCGTTTGAAACAGTATTTAGGACTATAAATGAGGAATGTGTACCGTACAAAATTAAGCGTGCGAAAGTAAACCAGCCCTTGTTGTTTACTTCTAGAGTAGGGGATATTATAAAGAGTAGAAATAGGGCTTATAGGCTACATAAGTGCGATAAAGACAATTTGTGATTACGAAACAACTACATATCTCTAAGGCGTGAAACGAAAAGCGTAATAAAAAAGTCCAAGCGCGAATTTGAAATCTCCATAGCTCGTGACGGCAAAGAAAAGCCCAAGTGATTTTTTCAGTGAATATCCTTACGATTATAGACATAATAGCTTTTGATAATGGTAATACTTTGGATACTATGTGGTTAGTGAGGAGAAGGTAATGCGCTATGTTGATAAAATGAAAATGCGTAAATCATCGGGGCCGGATTCTATATATCCCATACAACTAAAAGAATTAAAAGAAAGCATTGTTGTGCCGCTAACAAAGATTTTTAATGCGTCTATTTCTGAAGGGTGCGCACCAGATAATTTCAAGTTAGCAAATGTGACACCTATCTTTAAGAAACGCGATAAAGGAGCGGCGGGAAATTATAGGCCAATCAGTTTAACGTCTGTTGTAGGTAAGCTACTGGAATCAATACTTAGGGATCGTACAGTCGAACACTTAGAATTGCATAACTTGGTTAGAAATACGCAGCACGATATTCTAATCTTTTAGAATTTTTTCAAACCGTGTTGAAGATTACGATAGTCATCGGGCGGTTGATGTAGTGTATTTAGATTTTCACAAAGCGTTTGACACCGTACCGCACAAAAGACTCATTGAAAACAACTAAGGCTCATGGAATCAAGGGTGTAGTAATAAATTGGATAGAAGAGTGGTTACGAGGTACGAGATAGAGGGTGGTCATTGATGGAGCGGAGTCGTGCTGGGCTAATTTAGTGAGTCGCGTTGCTCAGGGTTCTGTATTGGGCCCCTTGCTTTTTCTTATATATATATTAACGATTTAGATGTCGGCTGAGTCAGTACAGTCTCAAAGTTTGCGGACGACACGAAGTTGGGTGGTAGGGCGATCAATGACGAAAATAGAGGTAAAATCCAGGAAGATCTGAATAAAATCGTTGATTGGTCAGTCACATGGCAAAGGAGATTTAACGTCCATAAGTGCAAAATCTTACATATAGGTTCGCATAACGGTAATTTTGCGTATAGTATGTCAGGGAAGGAGTTAGCAAGCGTAGAGCAGGAAAAAGATTTAGGAGTTATAGTCACTGGTGACTTAAAAGTAGCGAAACAAAGTACAGCAGCGGTCAATAAAGCGAACAAAGTTCTAGGTTTTATAGCTCGGAATTTTGAGTACAAATCGCGCGATATTATTATTCCTCTTTATAAATCATTAGTTAGACCCGATTTGGAGTACGCGATCCAATTTTGGAATCCGCATATGCGAAAAGATATAGACAAAATCGAAAGAGTTCAAAGACGAGCAACTAAGATGATTCCGTCGCTTAGGTCAAAGTCGTACGAGGATAGGCTTAAGGAGCTAAAATTTACTACATTCGAGACTAGGAGGCTAAGGGGTGATCTAATCCAGGTTTTCAAATTTATGAATGAGTTCGATAACGTAGATAGAGATAGCGTTTTCGAAATATCTCAATATAATAGGACTAGAAATAACGGGTGTAAATTGACAAGTAGAAGGTTCGAGATAGCAGTTGCCAAAAACTTTTTTACGCGTAGAATAGCAAATAGCTGGAATAGTTTACCGGTAGAAGTAATTAGTAGCACGTTTATAAACATGTTTAAAAATCGATTAGACGCATATGTTGATAGATTGGGTATAGGAATGAACACAGAACGGTTCTCTGAGGCTATCGATGATACACACACCATGCATGGAACAAGGAACTCTTCTGGAAAAATCCAATCCACTATAGTCCGAATAATTAATGGTAAATGACAAACACTATAGTTTTTTCCTTTTTCATGATAGCCCGACGTGGGCAACGGGTCACTCGCAATGAGGCCCCAAAAATATAGCTTCCCTCACCAATTATCTGCAAAGCAGACAGGATCCAGCTTTGGGACAGGATCTTATATTGCTTATATTTGCTTATATTGGGGTTCTAAATATGGCAGGGCTAGGCTGCTTTAAACCCTAGATCCTGTCCCAAAGCTGGATCCTTTCTGCTTTGCAGATGTGCTTCGTTCAAATCTGACCTTCATTTTTTGTGCAACTGAACCAAAACGAAGTTATGAAACAATCAAGTTTTCATAACTTTTGTTCATTTGCTCAAGAAATGAAGGTCAGATTTGAATAAAGCACATCAAATACAACCAGAAAAATGTATTGTGGTGTTTATTATTATAAAACCTAACCTAACCTTACCTAACCTAACCTAACCTGTTACTCGTTTACATACCTTATTTTGGAGGGTACAAATCGGCAATCGCCTTAATGTCTCAGGAAACATGCCACTTGAATATTTTGAGTCAATGATTCCTGATACTATACTTTCTGATATAGTGTTTCAAACTAATTTATATGCTACTCAAAATAGGAAACCCAATTTTTGCATGAAATTAGAGGAGCTAAAGGTTTTATTAGGCTTGAATTTTGTTATGACTTTTTGTAAGCATAGTAGGCTAAAACAATATTGGTCAACAGATCATGGCACGAGGGTAGGCATCGTTGCCGATAGCATGACAAATGCTCGATTTTGCGAAATAAGGAAATATTTGCACTTTATTGACAACACAAATGAAAATTCAAATAATGATAGGTTGTTCAAACTTAGACCCTTTATATCTCACTGTCAAAATGCAATCAAATCTTCCTGTGATCCCGAAGAATCATTATCAATTGACGAAATGATGGTCCCATTCAAAGGTAGATCCCAAATTAAACTGTACATTAGGGGAAAGCCACATTCTTGGGGATTTAAAATATGGTGCTTGGCTGGAGTTTCTGGATACATTTATAGGTTTGAAATATACCAAGGTTCTGGTTCAGTAAATTATAAATCAAGCAGTAACTTTGGAGCCATAGGTGATGTAGTATTGCGTCTCACCCAAGACATAAAGGGCAAATACCATAAACTATATTTTGACAACCTCTTTACAACCATTCCCTTACTCTGCAAGCTTGCCGATGACGATATTTATGCAACTGGGACAATACGGAAGAACAGGTTGGGTGGAGCAGCTTCAAAATTGAAATCAGTAAATGAACTGAAAAAAATGCAAAGAGGATCGCATTCATTGGTGACTTCTGCATATAATGTATCAATTACAAGGTGGTATGATAATAATGCAGTCCATATAGCATCTACATTTGCAGGTGCAAACCCTATAGGAATTGCTAAAAGATGGAGTAAAAAGGAAAAAGCAACCATTGAAATACCTCGCCCTTTCTCTGTTGAAGTATACAATGCCCATATGGGAGGAGTTGATTTGATGGATTCATTGATAGGCCTTTATCGTCATAAGATGAGACATAAGAGAGGGTATCTTAGAATATTTTTCCATTTACTCAATGTAATAGTAGTAAATAGTTGGCTTCTATGGAGAATGGACACTGCAAATAAAAAAATGGATCTTTTTTAATTCAAATCTTCAATTGCGACTTCATTGATCTTCCGTAACAGAAGCATAATGAAAAAACGTGGGCGCCCTTCCTCTAGTACTATTCCTGTTGTGAAACGAAGAGTTCACATAAAGGCTCCTATTGAAGTTCGAAGAGATAATGGGCCACACTACCCAACAAAAACGGATGGAAAATATGCTTCTCTATGCCATCTCAAGGAATGCAAACGCAAAACACGATACAAATGCCTTCGATGCAATGAAGCATTATGCCCAGAATGCTTCCAGGAATTTCATGAAAAATGAATTTTATGTAAACGTAGGCGTATTATTTCACAAAAAGTTTGATATATATTTTTTACTTACGATTAATTTACTAAAAAACGGTTTTCTTTTCAAATAAATATAATCAGTATATTCAACTTTTTACACCCCAAATAGTATTAAGCCTCATATGAGGCAGATGCATAAAAGCTATATAAATTTCAAAATTTATCAAAATAATGTTATTATGGTATATTATAGTCCATAATTAATAAAAAATTATAGTGAAAAAATTTTACTTTGAAAAATTATAAAGTGACGAGAGGGTTAGCCCTCTCAATACTCTAAGCCTCATATGAGGCTGCTAATTTAAAGCCTAAATTTAAAGGGATAACAAAAACAACATATTTAAATTTTTTTATTTTTGTATCCTTTGTTTCATGTAAGGGCCTAGGGTTGCCAGACGTCCTTTATTTCAAAGGACAGTCCTTTATTTCGATCTCTTGTCCTTGTCCTTTATTGAAGCGTCAAAGGACGGCATAATTGGTAATAAATAGGCTGCGTCACACACACACACACACACACACACACATATATATATATATATATATATAATGTCACATTTATACCAATTTGGCCAATGCTGAACGTCGAATTCCTTACGTGTGGACTGGTAAAAACACACACGAGCGCGTACACCTTCATATATTCGCGCATACACACACACACACACACACACTCACACACACATATATATATATATATATATATTATAATATAAAGGGCATTTGTATGTATTGTCAAAAGTTTTTATTATTCTTGTAGTTTTGTATCCCATTTTATTATATTTTGGTAAATGCTAGCATGTGTATGAGGTTTTCATTCACTATCCTAGCCCTCGCACCTAGGCTATACCGTACATATAATATGGAGAGACTATCCTGGGGAAACATTTATCCTTTGGCCTTTTACCTCTTATTTGTCACTCCACTCCCTTTGCTTTCTGTCTTTTATTTACCTCTGCACCCCTCCCTTTCCTCTATTACTCGTTCAATTATTGTTCAGTTATTGTTTGGAAAGGGAAACCCCAAAATAATTCTATTCAACCTACTAAGATCCTGTATGTTTTTCGTGTATTTTTATGTATTCATGTATCATCAGTTCCAGAAAGAAGTATGCAACTGAACAAGAAATATTGGATGCGCTGACTGCCTACTCAGAAAGTGATCTTTCAGCATCCGAGGATGAATTTTCTTGATAGTGAGGGTGATACTAATAGCGAAGTATCATCATCTTCAGAAAATGAGGACAACACCAACCCATCAACTGCTATTATTCCAACGGCAACAATTAATTCGCGAGAGAAAATATGGTATTTAGGAAAAGAAAATAGCTTATCAGGTTATGTCCCACTGTTTTTAGGTGAACACAAGTCTAAGGAAATGGTGCAATCTTTTCTAGTCGGCGCTATGCGTGGAGAGAAAGAGGTAGCGTGCAAAAGTAGCCAAAATAAACTTAAACAAGACTTACCCAAATAAAAACGCCAGCCTTATTATGAAATTAATATTAAATCAGTCTGCACAACATGAGATGATAGTTTTCCTGGGTAATTTTTAATAAGGATTCAGGATGTTATTGTTGTAACTGGATGTGACTTGGTCCTAGGATCCACTCATGGCTGGTCTACCTAACTGTGTTCGTAATTGTGTATTGTGCATGTTCTCCGTGGTCGCGGAGAGGACCTACAATTTTACGTGGGTTCCGAACCACAAAGCCTTAATTTTACTACCTTAAATTATACCCAATATATCAACATATGCGTCTAATCGATTTTTAAACATGTTTATAAACGTGCTCCTAATTACTTCTACCGGCAAACTATTCCAGTTAATTACTATTCTATGCGTAAAAAGGTTTTGGCAACTGTCTCGAACCTTCTACTTGTCAACTTAGCCCGTTATTTCTAGTCCTATTGTATTCAGATATTTCGAAAAAGCTATCTCTATCTACGTTATCGAACCCATTCATAAATTTGAAAACCTGGATTAGATCACCCCTTAGCCTCCTAGTCTCGAATGTAGTAAATTTTAGCTCCTTAAGCCTATCCTCGTACGACTTTGACCTAAGCGACGGAATCATCTTAGTTGCTCGTCTTTGAACTCTTTCGATTTTGTCTATATCTTTTCGCATATGCGGATTCCAAAATTGGATCGCGTACTCCAAATCGGGTCTAACTAATGACTTATAAAGAGGAATAATAATATCGCGCGATTTGTACTCAAAATTCCGAGCTATAAAACCTAGCACTTTGTTCTCTTTATTGACCGCTGCTGTACTTTCACCATTTTTAAGTCACCAGTGACTATAACTCCTAAATCTTTTTCCTGCTCTACGCTTGCTAACTCCTTCCCTGACAAACTATACGCAAAATTACCGTTACGCGAACCTATATGTAAGATTTTGCACTTATGGACGTTAAATCTTCTTTGCCATGTGACTGACCAATCAACGATTTTATTCAGATCTTCCTGGATTTTACCTCTATTTTCTTCATTAATTGCCCTACCACCCAACTTTCATCCGCAAACTTTGAGACTATACTGACTGGGCCGACATCTAAATCGTTAATATATATAAGAAAAAGCAAGGGGCCCAATACAGAACCCTGCGGAACGCCGCTCGCTACATAAGCCCAACACGACTCCGCTTCATCAACGGCCTCCCTCTGTTTCCTACCTCGTAACCACTCTTCTATCCAGTTTATTACTATACCCCTAATTCCATGAGCATTAGTTTTTTCAATGAGTCTTTTGTGCAGTACGGTGTCAAACGCTTTTTGAAAATCTAAATATACTACATCAACCGCCCGATGACTATCGTAAACTTCAACCACGCTTTGAAAAAATTCTAAAAGATTAGTTAAGCAAGATTTGTTTCGCCTAAAACCGTGCTGCGTATTTCTAACAAAGTTATGCAATTCTAGGTGTTTGACTGTACGATCGCTAATTATTGATTCCAGTAGCTTACCTACAAAAGAGGTTAAACTGATTGGCCTATAATTTGCCGCCGCACCTTTAACGCCTTTCTTAAAAATAGGTGTTACATTTGCTAACTTGAAATTATCTGGTACGCACCCCTCAGAAATAGACGGATTAAAAATCTTTGTTAGCGGCACAGTAATGCTTTCTTTTAATTCTTTTAGTTGTATGGGATATATGGAATCCGGCCCCGATGATTTACACATTTTCATTTTATCAATATAGCGCATTACCTCCCTTTCACTAACCACAATATAATCCAAAGTATTACTATTATCAAAGGTATTGTTTATATGTTTCAGACCAACAAAGACCCTAGGATCCACTCATGGCTGGTCTACCTAACTGTGTTCGTAATTGTATTGTGTATGTCCTCCGTGGTGGCGGAGGGGACCTACAATTTTACGTGGGTTCCGAACCACAAGAACATAAGAAATTTATGTAAAACTGCCTGTACATTGGCAACGACCAATTTTTACAAAACTAAATAATTATCAATTTAAAACTAATTAATTATCGATTTAAAACTAAAGATAGAATCTCTGGATCCAGAGGATCAAGTCATAATAGACTACTATCCACAAATATGTTACACTCTATATCTATTTATAACCGACATGCAAATATATCAGATCCAAAGAATCCAGTCAATTTCATTACGGTATCCATCAATACTAGTACCTTGCCAACAAAAATAAGTCACGGTCCATATCGATTGCGGACCAAGTCAAAATTTACAACCATATACATTACAATATATACTTAGGAGGAAAAGTGTAGGTGTGGCTGTAAAGACTGTACAGTAATGTAGAAATGTGTGTGCACCCATTTTGGGTCTCCCATTTAAAGGTGTTTGTGGGGCAAGTGAAGATCATGAGTTTTTCAATACCTCACAGTACTATGGGGGGCACCGCTCGGCAGAGGAATCTCTTTAAATGGGGTGTGTAAGGACAGAGAGTATCCCCTAACCCAAGATGCTGCCTCCCTATATCCCACAACACTTGTGTTGAGCTGTGGGATCTATCACCACAAAGCCTTAATTTTACTACCTTAAACTATACCCAATCTATCAACATATGCGTCTAATCGATTTTTAAACATGTTTATAGACGTGCTACTAATTACTTCTACCGGCAAACTATTCCAGCTATTTACTATTCTATGCGTAAAAAAGTTTTTGCAACTGCTGTCTCGAACCTTCTACTTGTCAACTTACACCCGTTATTTCTAGTCCTATTATATTGAGATATTTCGAAAAAGCTATCTCTATCTACGTTATCGAACCCATTCATAATTTTGAAAACCTGGATTAGATCACCCCTTAGCCTCCTAGTCTCGAGTGTTGTCAATTTTAACTCCTTAAGCCTATCCTCGTACGACTTTGACCTAAGCGACGGAATCATCTTAGTTGCTCGTCTTTGAACTCTTTCGATTTTGTCTATATCTTTGCGCATATGCGGATTCCAAAATTGGACCGCGTACTCCAAATGGGGTCTAACTAATGATTTATAAAGAGGAACTATAATATCGCGCGATTTGTACTCAAAATTTCGAGCTATAAAACCTAACACTTTGTTCGCCTTATTGACCGCTGCTGTACTTTGTTTCGCTACTTTTAAATCACCAGTGACTATAACTCCTAAATCTTTTTCCTGCTCTACGCTTGTTAAATCTTTCCCTGACATACTATACGCAAAATTACCGTTACGCGAACCTATATGCAAAATTTTGCACTTATCAACGTTAAATCTCATTTGCCATGTGACTGACCAATCAACGATTTTATTCAGATCTTCCTGGATTTTACCTCTATCTTCGTCATTAATCGCCCTACCACCCAGCTTCGTGTCATCCGCAAACTTTGAAACTGTACTGACTAGGCCGACATCTAAATCGTTAATATATATAAGAAAAAGCAAGGGGCCCAATACAGAACCCTGAGGAACGCCACTCGCTACATTAGCCCAACACGACTCCGCTCCATCAACGACCACCCTCTGTTTCCTACCTCGCAACCACTCTTCTAGCCAATTTATTACTACACCCCTGATTCCATGAGCCTTAGTTTTTTCAATGAGTCTTTTGTGCGGCACGGTGTCAAACGCTTTTTGAAAATCTAAATACACTACATCAACCGCCCGATGTCTATCGTAAACGTCAACCACGCTTTGGAAAAATTCTAAAAGATTAGTTAAGCAAGATTTGTTTCGCCTAAAACCGTGCTGCGTATTTCTAACTAGTTATGCAATTCTAAGTGTTCGACTATACGATCCCTAATTATTGATTCCAGTAGCTTACCTACAACAGACGTTAAACTGATTGGCCTATAATTTCCCGCCGCACCTTTATCGCCTTTCTTAAAGATAGGTGTTACGTTTGCTAACTTGAAATTATCTGGTACGCACCCCTCAGAAATAGACGCATTAAAAATCTTTGTTAGCGGCACAACAATGCTATCTTTTAATTCTTTTAGTTGTATGGGATATATGGAATCCGGCCCGGTGATTTACGCGTTTTCATTTTATCAATATAGCGCATTACCTCCCCTTCACTAACCACATATTATCCAAAATATTACCATTATCAAAAGGTATTATGTCTATGACCGTAGGGATATTCGTTACATCTTCTATAGTAAAAACTGACGTAAAAAATTCGTTTAGCAAGGTAGCCATTTCCTTGTTTTCAGAAACTAGATCTCCGTTTACATTTTTCAAAGGCCCCAAGACACTTTTTACTGGATTTCTATTATTGACGTATTGAAAGAATCGCTTGGGGTTTTCTTTACCGTCACGAGCTATGGAGATTTCAAATTCGCGCTTGGACTTTTTTATTACACTTTTCGCTTCACGCCTTAGAGATATGTAGTTGTTTCGTAACCACAAATTGTCTTTATCGCACTTATGTAGCCTATAAGCCCTATCTCTACTCTTTATAATGTCTCCTACTCTAGAAGTAAACCACAAGGGCTTGTTGTTTACTTTCGCACGCTTAATTTTGTACGGTACACATTCCTCATTTATAGTCCTAAATACTGTTTCGAACGATTCCCACATTAGTTTTGCGTTGGAGTTCCCCATTACGTTTTCCCAATTGACGTGTGACAATTTATTTCGAAATTTACTAAAGTCTGCGTGCTGGAAGTTAGGAATTTTAGTCGAGTTAGTGGTTTCGAGTGACTTACTGAGAGGACAAACTCTACCATATTGTGATCGCTATTGCTTAACGGTTCTATTACTTGAAGATCAGTAATTAGCCTATCATCCGTAGTTATTACTAAATCTAAAATACTGTCCAACCTCGTAGGTTCCCCAACCTTTTGAATAAGAAAGCTATCCTCGAGAAAATTAACTAAACGATTACCTTCCGCGTCTCCCTGCATTGTATCGTAATTCACGTTGGCGCAATTAAAGTCACCCATAACTAAAGCCTGCTCACTACCGATTATTCTCTTTAGTTCACGATATAACGCTTCGTCCGTATCAGCTGTTTGATTAGGGGGCCTATATATAACCGCAACAAGAAGTTTGAAATCGTTCAATTTAAGTTCTGCTATAGTCGAATCTATCGGTTCTGGAATTGTGTGCTTTACTTCTATAACGTTCGCATATTATCTTTGATATACAACATAACACCGCCTCCTCGCCTACCTATTCTGTTTTTAACAAAAAGTCTATAACCTTTAATTTGATACTCCCCTACAAAGTCACGAGTTTCAGTGCTAAGCCACGATTCATTTATCGCAATTATATCATAGTCTTTACAAGCAATTAAAGAAAAAAATTCGTTTATTTTATTTCGTAGGCTACGAGCATTTAAGGATAGAACCTTCAAATTGTTTGTAATTGCGACACCTTCGCGAGCGCAGGGAAATTTGTGGAATTTACGCTGGGACCGTTCGAGTTACGGCAGCCTGAAAAGAAGAGACAGTATTATGAAATAGTCTTCCTAAACGCGCAGCTCCAACGTCATTAAGATGAAGTCCATCTCGAGGAACAAGTCCCTCCTGCCGTAGAAACTGTTCCAAAAATTCGCAAAATGCACTCCTTCCTGTTGGCAAAGAGACTTTAGGTTATTGTTAATATAGGTCGCCTTGCTGTAGAAATCGTTACGTTGGATAATTCGAGGAAGTATACCTGTTAAAACAATCTTATTAGTTTTTCCTTTAATCGCTCTAGTAAGTCCCTGTACCTAGCCAGCAGTTCTTCCGATCTAGAATTTAAAACGTTATTAGTACCGACATGAATAACATACGTTGTGTCCTCGGGTACCGTCTGTAAAATGGTCAACACTATTAGTTATATTATTATATATATATATTATATATATATTTATATATATATATAATTATTTATATATTTATATATGTATTTATATATTTATATATGTATTATATATATATTATTTATATATATATATATATTATTTATATATATTTATATATATATATATATATATATATATATATATTATATATATATATATATATATATATATACAGGGTGGGCCGTAAGTTTCCATACATAGGAAAAATTAAACGTTTGTTTTTATGTTTCAGATACCCTAAGAATAGGCGTTTGACGAAAGAGCAACGAATTGAAATCATACTGATGGCTGGGTCGGGAAGCAGTCGCATGGTTGCAATGAACTTTAACAGACAACATGGAACGAACATCACACACGACACTGTGGCAAAACTTATTACAAGTTTCAGAAAACTGGAAATGTTGCAGATCAACCGCGAAGTGGTCCAAGACGTACAGCCACCGATGAAGACACAACAGCTACGATACTTACAGCGCTTACACGGAGTCCCAGAAAAGTACACGACGGTTGTCTGCAGAAAGTGGTGTCAGCAGATCGAGTATCAGGCGCATTTTGAAAGCAAACAAATGGCATCCATACAAATTGCATATGGCACAGCATTTGAGTGAAGACGACCCGGATAGACGGATGGAATTCTGTGAATGGGCATTAACCAAAGTGAACGAGGATGCAAACTTTTCAACTAAGATCTTGTTTACTGATGAAGCAAATTTTTACGTCAATGGAGAGGTTAATCGGCAAAACATACGTTACTGGAGTAATGCTAACCCTAACTGGCTGAGTCCGACGAAGATGCAAGGTGCCGGTAAAGTGATGGTGTGGGCCGGGATATGGGGTGACAGAATTATTGGACCAATTTTTGTCAGTGGAAATCTTAATGCCGAAAGGTATCTTAACATGTTTGCAAGAAGAGATTTTCCCATCCCTGCTAAACGAGGAAGGTAACTTCCCAGTTTACTTCCAGCAAGATGGAGCTCCACCGCATTATGGTCTTCACGTGCGTCGGTATTTGGATCAGCAGTTTCCGGATGCTTGGATTGGTCGGCGTGGTCCTGTGGAGTGGCCTCCCAGATCCCCAGATCTCACCCCCTTGATTTCTATCTTTGGGGGCACTTGAAGGCCATGGTGTATCAGGAAAAGATACGAGACATAAATCATCTAAAGGAACGTATCACCAACGCCATTACAAGCATAACG
>JAJOZX010002330.1:0-2500 GCA_023014485.1 Bathynomus jamesi | reverse complement strand
AGAATCGGCGATACTGTTGTTCTTTTTTATTTATATTTTTTTTAGTTGAAATCTTTCAAAAACATCTGATTATGTGTTTAAAAAAAGGAGGAAACTTACCTTCGATTGTCTCCCCCAAACATTTAGACTATATTATACTGTACTTGTAAAATTACTTCACTTCAGATTAGCACTTCATCGTTGCACTTCATCATTGTACTTCTGATTAGCACTTCATCGTTGCACTTCATCATTGTACTTCAGATTAGCACTTCATCATTGTACTTCAGATTAGCACCTCATTAGGAGGGGGCAGAGGCCCCTTGCCTCTTAATATTTTTAGATTCCGGCCTGAGCCATGGTCGAAAGAGGTCGAACCTCTACCCTTGTAAATTCAGAGTACTAACTGTAATTTTTAAGAGTAAACCACAGTAAAGAAGTTTTTATCTTTTTCCTTCGAGCCGTACTCTCTTCAGGAACTCAGTCAGTCAAGTCGACAGTTATAAAAGAGAAAAGTCGATATTTTAGTATAAGAGAAAAGATCAGAAATTATAAAAAGAGAAGAATTAATAAGCGAGAGAAAAGAATTAGAAGAATTATAGAAAAGTATAAAGAAGAAACATCCGTTGCTTGCCTCCTACCAGAACCCCCTGTCGAATCCGAACCGACTCAGGGCCATAAGGGGGGGGGTTAACAGCTTGCGACCCTATAGCAGGATAAACAAAAATTGGCGACCCTCTATCAAGAAGATTTAACCAGAAGATTTTTAACAAGAATATGTTTAACAAGATGTTTAACTAACAAGTGGCCACTCTTTGGCCAAGAATAGAAATTCCCTGCATCAGGATAATAAAGAAGATTTTAAGAAGATTATTTTAAGAGAGAGGCCACCTCTTTGGCCAAGAATAGAAATTACCTTGCATCAGGATAAAAAGAAGATTTAAGAAGATTATTTTAAGAGAGGCCACTCTTTGGCCAGAATAGAAATTACCCTGCATCAGGATAAACCAGTCGACGGCGGGCGTGTCACGACTTCTAGTTCGTACATCCACCCTTGAACCGGTGCGTCACGACTCCAAGTTCTTCACGCCTAGTTTTCATCCAAGAAGAATAGCCAACAAGACGTCTTCAGGACACGTCTCAAGGATTTTCCCCATAGAAAATTTTGTTAAGTACATTTTGTTTTTTAAGTAATTTGTAAACATTTGAAAAGTCAGTACTATTAACAGTTAATATTTAGTATCAAGTCAGAATTTACAGGAAACAGTGAACATTGCAGACACCAGTGATACATTTGCTTTTATTGAAACAGTAATTTTAACAGAGTTAATTGTAACACAGAGAGTTAATTGTAACAGAGTTAATTGTAACAGAGTTAATTTCAAAGAGAGTCAATTGCCGCAGTTATTTTCAGTTATTTTCACTGTTATATTCAGTATAGAATAATTTTATTTTTATGTATCAAACATAATAGTATCGTACCTTCGTGTACATTAGAATGAAATATTGTTTACATTTTTTATTTTTTTGTTTGCAAATTTTTTTTCAATTACTGAATTGAATTGACTTGCAAATTAAGAGACAGAGTTTACAGAGAGTTTAGAGAGTTTTTATAGAGAGTTTATAGAGTTATAGAGTTACTTGAAGCAGTTTCAAGTTTCATTTTCAGTTTCAGAATACTTGATAAGAGGTCAAGTCAGAAGGTTGCGCCAAGATGGCCAACCGCCCCAGAGATTTATAGGAATACTTGACAAGCGTTCAAGTTAGTTTCAGAATACTTGACAGCGTTCAAGTTAGTTTTCAGATACTTGACAAGCGTTCAAGTTAGTTTCAGAATACTTGACAAGCGTTCAAGTTAGTTTCAGAATACTTGACAAGCGTTCAAGTTAGTTTCAGAATACTTGACAAGCGTTCAAGTTAGTTTCAGAATACTTGACAGCGTTCAAGTTAGTTTCAGAATACTTGACAAGCGTTCAAGTTAGTTTCAGAATACTTGACAAGCGTTCAAGTTAGTTTCAGAATACTTGACAAGCGTTCAAGTTAGTTTCAGAATACTTGACAAGCGTTCAAGTTTAGGTTCAGAATACTTGATAGAGTTCAAGTTAGGTTCAGTAATACTTGATAGAGTTCAAGTTAGGTTCAGAATACTTGACAGAGTCCAAGTCAGAGTTTATTCCAAGTCAGAGTTTATTCAAGTCAGAGTTTATTCCAAGTCAGAGTTATATTCCAAGTCAGAGTTATATTCCAAGTCGAGAGTTATATTCGAAGTCAGAGAGTTATTTTCGAAGTCAGAGAGTTATATTCGAAGTCAGAGAGTTATATTCGAAGTCAGAGTAGATTCGAAGTCAGAGTTATATTCGAAGTCAGAGTTATATCGAAGTCAGAGTTATATTCGAAGTCAGAGAGTTATATTCGAAGTCAGAGAGTTATATTCGAAGTCAGGGTTAGATTCGAAGTCAGAGTTAGATTCGAAGTCAGAGTTAGATTCGAAGTCAGAGAGTTTTATTTGAAGTCAGAGAGT
>JAJOZX010002329.1:670000-677822 GCA_023014485.1 Bathynomus jamesi | reverse complement strand
GGACAGACTCGTCCTGACTTCTACGCTCTGTAACCCAAAGGACAGACTCGTCCTGACCTCACGCTCGTCGCGATTCTGAAGAGCAAACTCTATAATACGCTCTACAACCCTGCGTATCCCGCGCTCAATTCCATTGCTATACAGGGCTCTAGGTCGACCCTGACTCTATACCGATTTCTAGTCAAGGCGGGGTGGGGGCTGCGGCGCGCACCAACTCGAACGTAATAACATCCTCAACAGAACGGGGGGCGGAATTAGTGGCTATATTAGGTGCTGCTGCTGGGGGCCCTGTTGCGTAGGAGGGTTGGGGATCTATTATTGTAGACTTAACAGAACGGGGGGCGGAATAAGGGGGTATATTAGGTGCTGCTGCTGGGGAGGTTGTTGCGTAAGAGGTTGAGGGTTGGGGTCTGCTGCAACAGGTACGTATTTCGGCCGCTTTATACCTGATGTGGGGTTCTCATACCTCCGCTTTGGACGTGCAACCTGTATCGCTGGTGAGGGTTCAGGGGAGGAGATCACAACTACACTGTCATCGTCATCCGTAATGATAGGGTGCTCTACCTCATCGTCGGTTCTGTGGGAGAAGAAATATAAGGATCAGCACTCAAAATTTGTAATATTTTGTAAATGACCCTTAGGAGTGTGACGTGTTAGAAATGGACTCTGTAGAAAAATTCAGATTCACGAGCCCATCCACATGTATTATATCTGGACCTACAGGATGTGGTAAAACTGTGTTTATGCTTAAAATCATTAAAGAAAAGGGCGAGATGTTCTCGAAATTTGTGCATAAAGTTATATGGTGCTATTCGACGTATCAATCAGTGTTCAACGAGTACCAAGATGATATTTTGTTCCACAAAGGTGTATATGACGTTAATTCGCTAAAGGGAACTGAACATACAATCATTGTAATTGACGATCTCATGTTGGAGATGGATAAAACGTTTGCCGAGACATTTACAGTATACTCCCACCATCTTAACATAAGCGTGTTCTTCATCAATCAGAATCTATTTTTCAAAAATAGATACATGCGCGATGTGTCGTTAAATACGCAATATCTAGTCTTATTCGCGCAACGTAGAGATGTATCACAAATTGGGGTATTAGCCAATCAAATGTTCCCGAATCAGCGTAAGGAGTTTTTGGAAGTTTATAAAGAAGCTACAAGCACGCGTTACGGATATTTGCTTTGCGACCTTCATCCGCGAAACACGTTTAGAGTGCTTCTGCGAACGAATATATTTCCAAACGAGCCTGAAACGGTGTATATTCCAGAATGACAAAGAGACTAAAGAAATACCATGAATTAATAAAAATCTATCATCGACTGCCCCGGGCAATGCAGCAGATGTTTATTAAAAATATCGACGCCGACTTTTAAAATGCATCTGTGAAATCTGTCTTAACGTTATAAATTGCAATGTATCAATGAAAACCCATCAGAAGGCTCGCCTACGCCGCTACAAGAACATAATACGTACACTCGCTCGTAAAAGTCAAACTGTAGCGAAGAAAAAACGAGTTATTGTGCAAACAGGAGGGTCATTTCTCCCCATCTTATTTTCAGTTTTGGGCCCTTTACTGACTAGATTAATATAATGAAGAAAGTGGTAGTGATTCCCCACGAGGTGTACGCCTCACTGCAAAGAGACACGGATCTAGATCCCCGTAAAAGCAGACTTAAAAGAATGGAAAGCGAATTGTTAGCCCTATTAAACAGTGAAAAAACACCTGATGAGAAAAGAATCTTATACCAAGAAGCTCTGCAGAAATTTCTTCACGAGTACGAAAATTATAAGAGCCCTACAGAGATTCCTGTGGTTATTAGGCACAGCACGGGGGACGATGGCGACATAGGACCTGTACCCGACGACACAGCTGACCAACCAAAAAGATTAGCCACACAACATATCGAACATGTATTAAAAAATACCCTCCCACTTACATTGAGGAGTAAAGGCTTAAGTCTTTATAATCTATTGAATGAGGATCCCGCCATACAATGGACCGATACAGGGGAGATCATTGTGGAAGGATCAAAGGTACAGGGATCGAATATCGTAGACATTGTCCATGATCTGGTGAGAAAGTGGGATAGGCCATCACCATCAGGATGGAAGCATATTAAAGCAAGACTACAACAAATAAATGTCCCTAAAACGTTGATAGGAAATCTGAACAGGTTAAAAGACTTGGAACATGCAACGCCTGTGACACAATTGAAGGCGCCGTCACCCCCGCGGTAACACCTTTGAAGAGGAGCAAGAAGAGGTTAAACCAACCCTACCCACGTGCCTCTAAAATACGCAAATGGCTAACGTATTAACTAAACGTTATTATGACATTTCTACCCCATCCTCTTACGGCGGCGTAGATAGACTGTACGTTTACGGAGTAGGAAAAAAAGATGTTGAAAGATTTTTGAGGGAGCAGGACGCTTATACGCTTCATAAGCCTGTGAGAAAAAGGTTTAAAACAGCCAAGACAACGGCTTCCTCGATTGATTCTATTTGGCAAGCAGATTTAACAGACATGCAAAGATATTCTGTGTATAACGATGGTTACCGCTACATTCTATTCATAATAGACGTGTTCTCTAGATATCTGTGGCTAGTTCCTCTGAAAAATAAATCACCTGAAACAGTTGCTAAAGCCACCAAAACGCTAATGTTAAAAGAAAACAGGGTTCCTGGCTATTTTTGTACGGATATGGGGAAGGAGTTTATAGGCCGTGCTTTTCAGAATATGTTGACAGAGTTTAATATCAGCTATTACACAACCAATTCTATACATAAGGCTTCTTTAGCTGAAAGAGTTCAGCGCACCATAAAGGAACGCATGCACCGTTATTTTACACATAAAAACACATACAGATTTCTAGACATTCTGGAATCATTGGCATCATCCTACAACCGCTCACACCATCGCACGATTGGGGCAACACCTAACGAAGTTTTAGAAAGAGGTACGCTCCCGAGAAGAGATGGATCACCACCACCACCACCACCACCACACTCTGTGCGCTTCAAAATCAATGATTATGTAAGGCTGTCGCGTTCGGGGAATAAATTCGCAAAGGGTTTTGAGCAAGGATGGACACGCGAGATTTTTAAAGTTAGGGCTGTGAGACCTAAAGGTGTGATAATGATGTATTACATTGAAGATTTGAATGGGGAAGAAATCTCAGGAGGCTTTTACCGCGAGGAATTGCAGAAAGTTGCGTTTAATTTAGAAAAAAATGTGTTTAAAATTGAGAAAATTTTAGGAAGCAAAGGTTCAGGAAGGAGAAAAATGTACCTGGTGAAATGGCTAGGGTACCCAGAAAGCTTCAACACCTATATAAAAGCTGATGCAATAATGAAGCTTAAATAGTATGCAACATGGCTCCTAACCATTTCTACGTCACACTCCCGTCCTCCTCGTCCCTGTCTGTACACCCTAACAACACGCTAGCCAACTTTGTAACAGAACTCCATGGGCACATTGAATTGGGTCGTGATTCGTATGAGGTGGGGATATGCGAAATTCAGCTGGACACCGTCTTTTTAAATATTGAACATAAAGAAACCGTTTTTACGATTCTTAGAGACATTGACGAGTGTGAAAAAGCTGGGGTAGCTATGGATGAAACTATGCGCATCGCTTGGACTAAGATTGCACGGTATTACAGTACAGAAGTAAGACTAGGGCCGGGTCAATATGGTTCGGCCGAGGATGTTGTGAGAGGCTTAAACGTAAGTTTAAGAAACTCAAACCTTACGAATGATTTAGTATATGAAATCGTAAACAACCCTGCACATACACTAATCCTAAAATCAAAGACTAACAGATGTCTTAAAGAACATAGAAAGTTCAAAATTCTAACCAACGGCCGATATAGCGCAGCCTTCCAAAGAGACACATTTCACGAGACACAGTATAACTTGTCCAGATTAATGTATCAATTGAAGATGGAGAAATTGGCTGAAAGGTCCCCAGACATGTGCTATATTTACAGTAATATAGTGGAGCACCAGTTTGTTGGGGATACCCAGGCACGCCTGCTGCGCATTGCTCACATCCCCAACCATAGAGGAAGGAGTTTGAGTATTACATATGACAGACCCCATTATGTGAATGTCGCAACTAATTTAATAACCAATATCACAATATATATAAGAACGATTGAGGGCGAAAACTTCCCATTCGGTAACGGGAGCTTAACAGTGAAGCTACACTTTCGACGCACTGAGTTATAATGGATAGAAAGCCTTTCACCGTCTATCGAGGGATGCGATACCAGCGCGGTAGTGGACTTGGATCCATTTTTTCATCCATACTACGTACGGCTGTTCCTTTGCTGAAGAGGGGTGCCAGATACCTTGGAAGGAAAGCGCTACAATCAGGCCTTAACACTGCAGAAGACATATTGGCCGGGGCTAAACCTAAAGAAGCTCTAAAAAAACATTTAAAGCGTACACGGAACGAAATCATCAAAGATGCAAAGAGAAAAATGCGTGGTGGCGGGAAGAAGAAGAGGGCTCCCCGGAAGAAGAAGAAGGGGTCACGTGGTATTAAACGTAAAAGGCTATCAAAAAAGAAATGCTGTAAGCGAATGAAACCTATGGTTGACCACTTTTTTGACTGATATAAGCTAAGGATATTGATCTCATGAATCATAGTTTGTTTACCACTTGTCGAGAGAGGAGTCACTATTTCGCCATGGCACGCTTCATCCACCCATGTAGTTCACAATGCTGTAAATCGGAGCTGTCCTTTTTTGAGCTCCCGCCAACCCAAGTTTCTATTGAGCACAGTGATTTTATTACAATTAACCCTTTAAACACAATTAGTTCACCGAGTGCACCTATAGAATTCGTGATACCCAGCTCAGGTCCCTACTTTTTTGATCCAAGCTGTGTGCACATGTACGCTAAGCTACGTATAGCCCATTCTGATGGAACGGCCTGCGATGACAAATATGCTGTATACCCTGAAACAAACTTTCTGCACGCCATATTCAACCAGTGTGACGTATATTTAAATCAGACCAACATATCGGCAGGCACGGGGTACTATCATCTACGAGCCTATTTGGAAAATGTCCTCAACTTTTCCAAAGAAGCGAAGGCTACCTTTTTAAGTGCGGAGGGATATTATCAAACTAAAGATGAAAATAGTATAAAGGACAAATTTAAAAATTCTAAAAAGAAAATATACGAGTGTTTTGGACGGTTGCACACAGATTTCACTTTCCAGGAGAAGTTGCTTGTGAACGGGGTGGATATGAAAATAAAGCTCACCCGCACGAGTCCTGAGATCTGCTTAAATCTGGATGCGAATCAAGAAGAGGGTGCAAAGTCCGTTGTGGTTCACATTATGGACACATACCTCCGCGTACGGCGAGTGAAATTAAGTTCACCAAAACAACTAGAAATTGAGAAAAATTTACTAAACGCTACAGTGAAATATCCTATTAACAGAGTGCAGATCAAACTATATACGGTTCCTGCAGGGTTGGCATCGAAGCAGATAGAAAACATTGCCCTGGGAAATCTTCCTAAAAGGATATTAATCGGCATGCAGGACCACGCTTCGGTGAATGGAAAATATAAAAAGAGTGCCTTTAAATTCGAGAATTTCGGACTTAAAAATATAACTCTATACGTTAATGGCACTGCTTTGGGTGGAACAATGGGTACGGACTATTCATCAGACGCTGTGTTACCTCTTTGTGCCAGAGCCTATAGTAATCTGACCCATATTGCAGGTGATTGTGATGAGCTTGGTAATGGGGTAACGCAGGAAGAATTCATTGATCAATTTAACCTTTATCCGTTTGACATTACACCTGACTTATCTGCTAGCGTAAATACCCATTTAACACCACAGCAGAGCGGTAACATCTCAGTGCGGCTGGAATTCGCCAAGCCTATAGACGCTCCTATTAGTGTACTAGTATATCTCGAATCGCAAGCCCTAATAGAAGTAGATAGATTTAGAAGCGTTATCACTGACTTTTAAAATGGATGCTAATACACTTCAGAAAGTAATGGAGCGAGTCACACGTTCCAAATTTATCGGCGTGTTTGCGAAGAATGAAACATTGAGTTTGCCAAGTACGCGAGAATGCGGTAGTCTTATTGTGAACACAGACATCATCGGTAATGAAGGGATTCACTGGATCGCTGTCTATTTTAAAAATAGACAGCGCCTGTACTATTTTGATTCACTCGGTACTCAACCCTGGAGTGACCCTATTATTGTAAAATTTCTCGCTCAGTTACATATTCCCGAAGTTGTATGGAACCCATTTCGTATGCAGGGATATTTTACTAATGTTTGCGGAATGTACTGTGTCTCATTTCTCATGCATATGTCAAATGATAAAGAATTTATAAATTTTTTAAATTTATTTGACCCGTGTCACACTCACCGAAACGATGAAATGGTATGCAGACAGATAAAAAACCGTTTTCCAATTGTACGTACTCGTTGTATATTATAATGTTTTTGTTCGTATATTTGTATATTCGTTTATTGTACTGATTTCTTTCATTTAATAAATTTATGAAAATATATTGTCTTCTTATCCCAAAAAGATCGAAAAACACTTACATTATTTGACATTGTTGACTGATTAGTATATCATCCGTATTCCCTTCAAAAGATTGTATAACTCGTGTCAAATCCTCATCGGACCTTAAAGGAATAATGAAAACATATACAGAGTATACAGACAGACTGATCCCCATTATGTGAAGATATCTTTGGTTCGAGGAGTGAACGCCATAAAAATTTCGATTTTAGCATAATGGGGAAATAACACTGATTGACATTTTTGGCGAGTATCTAATTGACGAGATACTACAACTCTCCATATATATATAAAATTATAATTATGGGCACTTACATTTCTATGGTAGTCCCTTGCGTCGGGTTGTAAGGAGCGTCACTGCAAATATCTTCTACGGTTTGCGTCGAAAATAGTTCGCCACAATCAGTCGCATTGAAAAGACTAATTGTGGTTAATGCTGCAGTATCACGTTCTTCATACAAGTCTGGGGAGACGTACAGGTCCATGGTGGAGGATGTGTGACACTGCTGACTGATCAGTATATCATCCGTATTCCCTTCAAAAGATTGTATAACTCGTGTCAAATCCTCATCGGACCTTAAAGGAATAATGAAAACATATACAGAGTATACAGACAGACAGACAGATCCCCATTATGTGAAGATATCTTTGGTTCGATTACCAATTTCGATTTTAGCATGATGGGGAAATAACATTGATTGACATTTTTGACTAGTATCTATTTGACGAAATACTACAACTCTCCGTATATATATAAAATCGAATTATGGACACTTACATTTCTATGGTAGTCCCTTGCGTCGGATTGTAAGGAGCGTCACTGCAAATATCTTCTACGGTTTGCGTCGAAAATAGTTCGCCACAATCAGCCGCATTGAAAAGACTAATTGTGGTTAATGCTGCAGTATCACGTTCTTCATACAAGTCTGGGGAGACGTACAGGTCCATGGTCGAGGAATGATTATTCACTGATGCGAAAATAGCTACTGTTACTCCCAACTGAAAATATCCCCTTTTATATGCACATTCGCCAAGCTCCGCCCAAAAGACCAGATGTCCGTCGTGATTGGCTGCCGATGTAGCTGGGTGGAGCTATGACGTGTACCATTCCGCTATAACGGGTACGGACGAGTAATTGCATCTTTATATTTTCACTAATAGAATTAATGCTCTTATTCTCCTTTGAAAATTATTTGGTGATTCGTATAGAACTTTTGATATTGAATCCAAATATGG
>JAJOZX010002329.1:485000-667500 GCA_023014485.1 Bathynomus jamesi | reverse complement strand
CGTTTTTATTAATAAATATGATGCGGAAATCAGTATGATAAAAAAATTTCCTTAACAACTTTGTAAATTTAAGCTTAAATTCCTTATTCAAAGGACCCATTTCAGGTACCAAGAAATATTTTATATCCTTCGGCACTGTAATACAAGGAAGTTGAGGGCTATAAACATTATTTAAGAAGGATCTAATTAGTTTATCTACATATTGAACAGGAAAACTATTATTGGTAAAGTATGATCTTAGATTATTAAATTCATCATTAAGTAAGGTAAAACTAGAGGTCAAATTATATCCTCTGAACAGGAGAGTTTAATACAAGACATCTTATAGTTGAAATCAGTAAAACTAAAAAAATTCATGCCCAAACCAGTGAAAGTGGGTTTCCTGTAAACTGATGTAGTAATAGAATCACCGTTTTTCGAAATTAAAAGATCTAAAAGGGGAGGGAGCCATTTTTCTCAGTTTCCATTGTATACGTTATATTGGGGTGCAAAGAATTTAGGAAGTTAAAGAATTGTTGCGCTTGTACCGCATTATCAAAGACAGCTATCGAATCATCAACGAAGCGTCGATAGAAAATTGGCTTGAGATGAGTGGGAGATTGACTAAAAATTACACTTTCTAAATGAGTCTCAAAAAAATCAGCTGCTAACGGTCCGACAGGTGATCCCATCCCTACACCATCAATTTGTTGGTAAACCTTATTGTTGAAAGTAAAATGTCTAAAAAGTTATTTAATAAGCAGAAATAAGATGTTTAAAAGAACAGATATTCTCCGTCCGACCCCGCTATAGTGGCTTGGGCAATTCCAAATGAACTATTTCTTTATATAACGCGCAGTTGCCGTAACGATTTAGAAGATTATTTCAATTGTCGTTATGTTGAGTGAAGAGTTCACGATTGAAAAGCTCGAGTCGGTAGAAATAAACCCTCGATTGGAAAAGCGTTCTTATAAACTTGTGTTAATAATGTAGCTAACGATGAACTCTTGTGCGTGCTTTTGATTGTATTCTAGACGTGTTTTAAAGATGACTTACCAACCTGTTGTAAAGTGGGAACAAAAATAATACTGAACGATATGAAAGCCATTCATATCGAATACAGGTTTCCCTATACTTTAAGCGGTGAAATATTATTAAGCCGCATATACTGCGTAATGCAGAGCAATAATGATGTAATTGTAAACTCGATTAAGACCGAGTTTAGTATTTGAAAAAAAAGTGAATTGTATATATATATATTTTGCTTGACATTTCTCCCGATTATACGCATATTTCTATTGATTGTGTGTTTATATATATATATATATATATATAATATATATATATATATATATATATATATATATATATTTTGCTTGATATTTCTCCTGTACTGTTATGTACATATTTCTATTAATTTGTGTTTATATATATATCTATATATATATATATATATATATTTTGCTTGATATTTCTCCTGTACTGTTATGTACATATTGAAGTGTATATGAAATGTATATTTTATTTTATATATCACCATAATTGGTGTGTGTATATTTCTCCTGTACTGTTATGTACATATTTCTATTGAAGTGTATATGAAATGTATATTTTATTTTATATATAATCCATAATTGTGTGTATATATTTGTTATACGCATATTCTTCAAATGTATATTTATTTTCCATATATTTATAATAAAAAGAATGATGCAATGTTGTTATTGTTATTTGCCTTCTACTACCGGTATTCTAAAATGTAAAACAGGTATCTGGCAATATTTAAGCCTTCTAAGCCAACTGGCTGATTAGGAGTCTATAATAGTGTATACAATGGAATACATGGCGCTATCTGGCAACTCAGCCAACTGGCTGATAGGCGTAATAATAATAATGTATGCAATAATACTGCTAAAAGAGGTATCTGACAACCATTTACAGCCAACTGGCTGATTAGGAGTCTATAATAATGTATACAATGGTATCTGGCAACTCAAGCCAATTACGCCAACTGGCTGATTATGAGCCTATAAAACAACGCCAGCCCGGCTGGAAGTCTTAGTGGCACTTGCTCCTGCCAGGTGAACACCTCTCCTCCTTTCTCCTCTCCTTTTCTTTCTCTTGGGGGATAACGCCGCCTCCAAGTTTCCCCCCCACCCCCCATTTGCAGCAACCCTTTGCAACAACCCCATTTGCAACAACCCCACCCCCTTTGCAACATTACATAATAACCTGCAGCATTCCTGCACTCTCCCCTTTTGCGGCTATACTACTCCCCATATAAAAAGAAGACATTAGACAGTGGAAGGTATCCAGAGAAGCTTCAAGCCAGATCAATGGGTGCAAAGAACTAAATTACTGGGAAAGGTTATGCGAACTAGATCTATATTCACTGGAAAGGAGAAGAGAGGGATACACCATTATTTACACTTGGAAAATAATGGAGAAACTAGTCCCTAATCTTACTCTGAACCCTGTAACTCCCCAAACAACGGTGGGAAGTAGGAACGGTAGACTGTGTCGTATTCCCAAATTGAAGGCGAGACAGGGAACATCCTTAACGCTGAAAGAAAATAGTTGTGTTGTGAGAGGACCAAAACTGTTTAATCAGTTGCCCAAAGATCTAAAAAACACGAAGGGAGTTGCAGTGAAAATTTTCAAAAGAAGACTAGACGCCTAGCTCAGAACAATCCCCGATGAGCCGGACATAACTGGCTATGTGAGGTGGAGAGCGCAAGAATCCAACTCACTACTTCACCAGGCCAACTCGAGAGGAGGGGGCGACAAGCTTGACCTTCGCGAAATGAGAAATCATCGCGCGAAACCTTTGTAAGTAAGGTTATTATATATATATATATATATATATATATATATATACAGGAATACCCCGCTTTACGATGCTTCGTTTTACGAAACCCGGGTTTACGAAATTGTATTTGCGCTAAATAAAAAATTAATGAAGAAATATAAAAGACAAAAATAAAATGCGTACGTCGCGCATACCACAATCTAAATTCTGCATTACAGCAGTGCTTAGTTAGCTCGATTTTAAGACAAAAATAATATGCTTACGTCGCGCATACCATACTGTACTGTACTCTATTATGTATTCTGCATTACAGCGGTGCCAAGTTAGCTCGCTTTTAGCTCACTTTGCACTGTGGCAACGCAGCTGTTGTCAGTTTATATGTGCGCTTTGACAAGAGAGTTTGTGCTTTATTCACTCTCGCGCATGCTAAGTGTTTCACTGATATTCTTTTCGTACATTGCAATTACAGTACCCATCATCAATTATGCCAAAACGAAAGAGTGATAGTAAAGACTGTGACGTTAATCAGAAGAAACGAATCCAAAAGCATGTCTACTGACGCATCTATTAATGAAAACTAATTTGCATATGTAATGTTTTGTACTATTTCTTTGTTCATTGCTTACATTTTTATTGTATTTCTTTGTTCATTACTTTCGTTTGTATTATTTCTTTGTTCATTGCTTTCATTTCTATGTTAATAAACATTTTTTTTCTGCAAAATTTGCTGTTTTATAACCTTTTTTTTTTCGATTTTTTAAGAAAAAAACGTAACTCAAAATATAACATTATATGTATGGGAAATAATGCTCTGCTTTACGAACACCTGCTTTACGAACGGGCGCTAGGAACGGAATAATTCGTAAAGTGGGGTATTCCTGTATATATATATATAATAGGGTGGTTGTGAAATTCTTGCGGAACTTTTAACTTAAATAACTTTGATGGGAACTATTGAAGAATAGGGACCCCAGCCTTCTTTAGTTAGGCTTATAAGGCTAACTAACGAAAATATCACGACCTAACCTAACCAATCGTTAGGTTAACTGTATGCCCTTGACGATTGGTTAGGTCAGGTCATGATATTTTCGTTAGTTAGCCTTATAAAGCTAACTAAAGAAGGTTGGGGTCCCTATTCTTCAATAGCTCCCTTTGATGTAAATACGATGGACACAAAATGTAAACGGCATATGAAAAACTAATTATTACAGTTAAAACACACTACAACTTTCTAGGCCTCGCCACAACCTCCATCTTTCGCAATACATCGTTCAATCCAATTTTGCAATTGTTTAAAAAAATTCTCCAGTTGCTGCCAAGTGATTTCATAAAATGATTTGGGACGCTATTCGAACACACAAAATAGGAGACACCTAGCAATCCTAGCTATGAGTTAGGTGTGTTTAAAGCTTATCAGTTTCAAAACATCATGCACGTATTTTGACTCGTCTATCGCAATAAGGATTCAGTTTTACGATAGATATTTTTTCGTGGCCACCTATTTTTTTTTAATCCCTAACTGGCCGAAAGTTGGTCAGGTGGGAAATAACTAGCCAACTTAGAACAATCATTTAATCCGGACATAAGATTCACTCTGATTGGCCTGACGTATGAAATGGACGGATCACCGAAGACTGGTCCCAAACAGTCTATATATTAACCAGTTTTACTATGTGAGCCTGTAGGACCAATAAAGGCAATCTAAGTTGTCAAGTGTTATTGAAAATAGGGCCTGTATTGTTTGTATTCTTTACCTGATAAAAATATTTTTTGTCGTAAAATTTTCAGTTAGGCTTTTAAGATTATAGGCTCCATACGTTCAGGTTTTAGAAAATATATATATATATATATATATATATATATATATATATGTATGTTATATTTTCTTTTTTTTTTACTAATATAAAAGCAAGTTGTTGTGATTCTGCCTGTGTGTGTCTGTCCGTGAACTTTTGGGTCTCTGAAAAGAACTGAATTGGTTGGTTGGTGGTCGGTCGGTCGGGAGTTAGTTTCAGTCAATAAAACTATGGAAAAGAATGCAGACATGAAAATCTTAAGTTTCACATCCGAACCCATTGTAGAAAACAATGAAAATCTTAACTCGAGTACAAACTTTCAACCAATCGGGATACATCGTGTCCACAGACAGGACTGCCTTTTTATAGTATAGATAATAATTATAGTAGTATAGACGATGATATTATTCTGAGAGAATCCAGTGTGCAACATTTGGCAAAATAAGGAGTGCTATTTTCTCTTTTCCTTTGAAAAATTTGCTGTCTTCAGCGATTCATTTTTGTACTAAGGTCGCTGAAGAAAATAACTAAGTTCATTTCAGTCCGGAAGAAAGTAAGAAACCTTTTATTAAAATTATTATTAATATAAGCAGAGACTACGGCTCCCTGCCCTACGGGCGGGGCTTGTGCTTCGCAAACTCGCCTACGGCGAGGGCACGTTTGGGTTACCCTTTGGAGGGAGGTCATTCTCCTCTCTCCCCCAAAACCCTTCACCCCCTTTTATGCAACTTCGAGGACTAACCCCCACCCTTTGTTGCATAACCCCCCTCCCCCATTACCCCCCCTTTGTTTTGTTGGTTGAAACATTGTGGGTCATATTTTTATTTAAACAGGAAATAGAAGGAATTGTAGGTGTTTTTTTAATAGTTTAAGGAAAATAAATGTTAAAAATTTAATACAATCAGCCCACCCCAAGAAATGTGTTATGGATGGCTGAGTTGAATTAAATTAATTAATGGCAAATCTGAGCTCTTGAGCGCAGGCTTCGGTTTTAAACTGTAGCTTCACAAATTTTGACTAATTGTTTCTGATGCGAAGCTCAAAATTTTGATAGATGTGGTACTTTGTAAATTTATTGATGCCCTGCTTTTTCAGGACTTCGCAAAAGTGTATGACAATTTGTAGAAGTGTGAAGTGAATATATTAGTCTGTAGGCCGACATAGCCTACTTTTTTTTTTTTTTACCTAAACTATTGTTTTAGGCTTCTAGACCTAGTTATCTAAATTATAGTGAAGCACTTAGTGTATACATAAGTTCAAAGTTTTTTGAACAAGCTATTGGCTTATTGTTTGTGACTAAATTAAGTATCCTGAATAGATTTAGGATATTAATCTACAACCATTTAGTATAGGCCTAACTAATTTCGTATCACCTGAAGATCAGGGCCCCCAGCCTTCGTTAGTTAGCCTTATAAGGCTGACTAACGAAAATATCACGACTTAACCTAACCAGTCGTTAGGTCAACTGTACGCCCTTGACGATTGGTTAGGTTAAGTCGTGATATTTTCGTTAGTTAGCCTAATAAGGGTAACTAAAGAAGGCTGGGGGCCCTGATCTTCGGGTGATCCCTAATTTCTCTAGAGTAGGTACTATTTCGCAATAATAATTCCTTTGTATGAAGCAAAGGCCCTTTTCCAATGCCACAGTTCTGGTTAAGTTAGCCTCGTCTAAGTTATCAGTTCGACTTGTTACAAAATAGGAAAAATAGGGTTTAGTTTGAGATGATCCTCACATTTTTATCCCATTGAAAATTTAAAAACCTATTAAAGTCCAGATTTAGATCTATGTATTTCTAACGCAACAGAACATGATACAATCACGCTAAATTTAGAAGCTTATGTCTAGGTTTAGGTTCCTGCAAGTATGTCTGTATTCGGACCTAGTATGTTTCATGGACTGTCTCGATTTTCCTACGAAATTGCAAACAAGGGCAGTCGATGACCCTGATTTTGTTTCTGCAATCGGTTTTCTTGAGAAACCTAATCTAATCTAATCTAATCTAATCACACGAAAATCGGCGGACCTGGTTGTACTGTCGAAATTGACGAGACATTATATTCTCGCCGGAAAAACAAAGAACGCGTGTTGCCACAGCAATGGGTATTTGGTGGAGTTTGTAGAGAATCAGCAGACGTGTTTCTCTACGCTATTCCCAAGCGCGATCGGACAACGTTAGTTAACTGTATAAAGGCATCCATTCTTCCAGGGTCCACGCTCATGAGCGACATGTGGAAGGCGTACGAGGGCATTGATCAACTCGCTGGGTTGTGAATTTGTATGGCGTAAGCGCCACACCAGCTCGGACTTATTCAAAAAGATGTTGGAGTGTATTGCGTCGTTTCAGTAAATAAATTTATTCAATATCCAATAACATTTTTCTTTATCATTTCTCAAGAAAACCGATTGCAGAAACAAAATCAGGGTCATCGACTGCCCTTGTTTGCAGTTTCGTAGGAAAATCGAGAGCAGTCCATGAAACATACTAGTCCCCTGTATTCTGCCGTTACTTCATACTTTGAAAAGCGGTATGATTTGTAATTAATGTGAAGGGGTTCGGGAGCATGCCCCCGTCCCGGAAAATTTTTGAAAACCGTCTTAAATGATGCGCTCTAGTGCATTCTGAGCATAGAAGGTTTGATATTGGAAAATCTGTGGGCAGTAGAAATAGCCTTCAAATGGGTAGTCTACTGCCTAAAGCGTAGGGTTGGCAAGTGTGTTACTTTATTTGAATACGTTCTGCAAAAGGACAAGCCCTGTGTTTAAAAAATATCTTAGTGTCTCTAATTTCAATGTCGATGCATAAATTAGCAATATAAAGACGCTATATTTTAAGTATACATTGCGTGTTAAGTTACTGTATATATTCTTTGAATGATAAATTTGAATAATTTGGTCCACCTATGATTACGTAATATGGTGAGAGATCTACCAACTGAATTACGTGTCTAACTTATTATAAAGGCGTTGCCTTGTATAACTTGTGCATAGTTAAACCCTCGTCAGTGGCGTAGCAAAGTTTTCACGGCTCTGGAGCAAGAATTTCCAAGCGCCCCATAATCCTAAGATTGATCTATTTCGTTGTCAAATACAGACTTAAACAAAATCCTTTTTAGATTTATTGTCTTACTATACATGTTATGTATGGTGATATATGCGTATTTACAGAATTACATGTATGAAGTAGGTAGCTTTATAAGCTTATGTTATACTCCATACGAAGCACCACCAGCTTGGCACATGTTTCAAAGTTCCAAGTTTTATAACATAATTTTTCTTGCTTTTTGTGCTGCAAATTGATCAATCACAGTATCCAAATCGAGTTGTGTCGACCTTTGACGTTCGATAGATAGAAGTGCTGATGCGTTCAATAGATGTTGGGAACTTGGGACATTGAGCTTCGCAAGTAAGTCTTGATGAACTTAATTTCGAAAGACTTCTTTCCGCAGTAGCTATCATCACTAGGAATGTGAAGATGAGGCTTGACAATGGATTCGAAGTAGCTCCGCTACTTCGCGTGGAACTATGTAAAATAGTTATACATTATTTCGCACTTATTTCCCCCCAAAAATAAGTAAATGTAAATATAAAACAAAATAGCTAAAATTCTAAAACAAATATAACCGACTCTGGACGCGGCGCACCGTAACCTAAGTTGCAGTCCACACTCACTTACAACGGCGCCTCTTCGGAGCTTACCCCTGGAACAAACTGCTCCATTCGCTACCTGTAGCTACGCCACTGGCCCCGCAAAATAAATTTGGAGGGACCACATTGGATTGCACTTGTTCATCCGTTCGTTCGTCCCACTTTCGTGTCCGCGCCATCAATTTTGAACCGATCTACAATGTGTCGCGAGCAAGAATGAAAGTTTTTCATTAAAGGTCAAGGTCACGAATATGGCCAGGGGGGCATTGATGTTCCACTCTAGCTCTTGTTAATTTATTTCTAAAAAAAAAAAAATCCATTTGTTGAATAATGAATTTTGCACTTTTTTTTTTAAAGCTGTAGGTGCAAAATTTACAGATTGACGTAGCCTCTTAACCTATCACCAAAATTTTATACCCTTTTGTAAATGTACAGAAGACCACATCCATTAAAATTTTTAGTTTCACAGCTAAAGCTATTGGATCAAACTTTGTGAAGTGCATTTAAAATTTAAATGCTTCGTGAGGTTAAAAGCAAATGTTAAACTATCATTGGTTATAAATTTTTATTTAGAATATTTTGTATGAAATTATTTCCAGGTTATAACGCGATTATGTACTGATTAGTTAGGAAGGCTTCTGCGCAGACCTACTGTATATGGGATAACACGAGCGACTGTATCGCTGCGTCAGATTTGTAAGGTGTCGCAACATCACAATCGCAATGGCTGTTGCAAACTACATGGGCTGCGACAAGTCGCCGCGATTTCTTCGTTTTTAGTAACAAAATCACTCGTGTAGCCTACCGCACTTGGAACAATACGACCAATCCTCCCTGCGACTTTGTCGTGTCGCGGGAAAGACGCAGCTGAATGCAGCGGAGAATAATTGTCGCAGCTAATGTCTGTCGTGTAGCTTTGCCAATTCTTTGCGATTTGTCGTTACAACTTCGTCGCAATGACAGTCGCTCGTGTAGCCTTGCCCATTGACTGGACACTGCTTTACTTAAACTGCTGTTCGATGGCTAAATTTTGTAGACACCTTATGAATTCGACAGAACTCGTAAAATTAACTGGTTCTATGGTGGTGGGGATCCTAGAACAATTCATTTTTTTACAACATTTTCATGCAAAATGAAACTGTAATTGTTTTTTTGTGTTAAAAAGGTTGAAAATCTATTTTCCATCTACAGTAAGGAATTGCCGCGCACCTCAATTTGGTACAATGATTAAAAATACAATGATTAAAAATATCGTAAACATTTATTAGACTAAAATGTTAGGTTGTAATAGTAATATTACTAATAATAATATAATAGCAGTAATGTGTTTTAAATTTATAATTAAATTATTATTTATTATTAGCAGTAGTAATAATAGTATTATAAAGTTTTGAGTGGGATATAGACATAGGTCTTGAAATTCCACGGTTTAGGGCTGAATAGCAGGTCCATCCCATATATGTCTGTGGGCTTCTGTTAGTCACATTTTATTTTTAATGTCCAAACTTAAAATCTGCTTATGGTAATGTTCCATCAGCATAGATGCATTGCCACCTCTCTTACTCTTCAATTATGTTCCGCACTATGCTAGCTACCAATTTCTTTTGTATTTTCATCTTTTAATCATTTTTTAATCATTTTATTCAGAAGTTTATTCAGTATTCACACTTATTCGTCACTAGAATTGAGGTATACAATACTATTACCTCAATTTACCTCTTTCGGAGGATGTTCACTTGAACATTTTCCGTCGGTGTGTTTCCATCCTACTTTGATTTTAATTTTCTGCTGCTTTCTTGGGCGTCTCCGTCTTAGTTGAACAGTAGTGTAAAAGTGGTTAGTTCAATAAACGTCTTTGCCTAAATATTTTACCCATATATATATATATATATAAATATATGGAACGAAATGAAATGAAAAGGTTTATTGGCAGACTATAGTCCATATGACAAATATTATTAATACAATGACAGTTCATATACTAAGGATAGAAAGAAATATATACAATTGATTAGAAATAATACTGTAATGTCGAAGTTAAGTGGAGCTACAGACAGACGTTTTCGTACCAAGATGTCCATAGCTTAGAGGACTCATGGATAGCTTGGATGATCGGGTTGGTTGATTTTTTAATTCTTTGCATTAGACTGTGTTGAGCACGTCTTGTTACCTCCGGGAAGCTCGGGACATTGCGGGTGGCAAATATTTGCGAAGCTGAGCATCTCGGGGGTAATTTATGTAAGAGTCTAAAATACCCGTTGTACAGCAAATTTAGAGTTCTGCCAGGACCTTTTTTATAATTCACCCACAGTTGCTGTCCGTATATATTACTGCAGAAAGTACGAAAGAGTGTCTCTTTAGCTTCACTTGTACAGAATCGAAAGTTCCTTATGGTCATATTCGCTTTAGCACACAGGCTTCGAGATTTTCTTATATCCGAGTCATCACTCAAGGAGCTGGTGATACTTTGACCCAAATACTTAAACTCTTGTACTTCCTCAATTACTTCACCATTCATTTTAAACCATTCATATACATATATATATACACACGCCTTTCAACCTCTCAAAGGTTCCGCGCGATGATTCCTCATTTCACGAAGGTGAAGCTTGTCGCCCCTCCTCTCGAGTAGGCCTGGTGAAGTAGTGAATTAGTTTCTTGTACTCTCCACCTCACATAGCCAGGTATGCCCGGCTCATCGGGGATTGTTCTGAGCCAGGCGTCTAATCTTCTTTTGAAGATGTCCACCGCAACACCACTCTTGTTTCTTAGGTATTTGGGCAGCTGAGTGATTAAACAGTTTTGGTCCTCTCACAACACAACTATTTTCTTTCAGGGTTAAGGATGTTCCCTCTTTCTCCTTTAATTTGGCAGCTGAGTGATTAAACAGTTTTGGTCCTCTCACAACACAACTATTTTCTTTCAGGGTTAAGGATGTTCCCTCTTTCTCCTTTAATTTGGGAACACGACACAAGTCTTCCTTTTCTACTTTCCACTGTTGTTTGGGGAGTTACAGGGTTCAGAGTAAGATTAGGGACTAGTTTCTCCATTATTTTCCCAAGTGTAAATAATGGTGTCTCTCTCTCTCTCTCCTTCTTTCCAGTGAATATAGGTTTAGTTCTCGTAACTTTTCCCAGTAATTTAGTTCTTTGCACCCCTTGATCTTGGCTGTGAAGCTTCTCTGAATCCCTTCCAGCTGTCTGTCTGTCTTTTTTATATGGGGATGTTAGAACCGAGCAGTATTCCAATTTGGGTATGATGAGTGTTTTCAGTGGAGGAATTCCCATCCCTTCGTTTAAAGCAGTGGTGCACAAACGTTTTTGATGTGAGGGCCAAGCGAAGAAAATAACTAAATGTATTAGCCTACTTACTTTCCATCTAAGTCATAAATTGGGTCACTTTTATATTCTAACTTTTTCATTGAATTGAAAAGACCCATGGGGCCACTGAAAAGACCCGTGGGGGACACATTTGGCCCGCGGGCCAGGGTTTGTGCATCACTGGTTTAAAGGCTCTGAATATCTGTCCCGTTATTCTCTTTGCTCTGTTTACTGCTATCTTATTTTGTGTTTCAAATTTCGCATCATCAGTCATTACAACCCCTAAATCTTTAGCTCTAGAATTTCTCTGAATTTCCTGTCCATTTTGAGTATAATATTCCATAGATGTTTAGGTCTTCTCTTTTTCCATATCGTTACAGCTGAAATTTCTGTGTTAAACTTCATATTGTCGTCTTCCGTCCACTTGTAGATTCTGTTCATGTCGGTTTGTAGAGATCCTATATCTTCTGGGTTTATTTTTTTTCTACTGATCTTTGTGTCATCAGCAAAGGATGTTACTGTACTGTCTCTGGTAACGTCCTCATCTATGTCAGTTAGTATGATTATGAAGAGTGGTGGAGCTGATACTGTTCCTCGTGGTACTGAACTGAGGACTTCTGTTGAAGATACTCCTTGTACTGTAACGACTTGCCGCCGCTCACTAAGGAAATTATATATTCATTTCCCTACTTTTCCTGTTATTCCCATATATTCCAGTTTATGTATTATGATTCCATGGTCACACTTGTCGAACGCTTTGGCAAAGTCTATGTATATTACATCATAGTTTTCATTACTTTCAAGTGTATCAATAATGTTGTTGTAGTGTTCCATTAGTTGTGATAGGCATGATCTGCCTGACCGAAACCCATGCTGGATATCATTTAATTTTTTTTGAGTTTCCAAAAAGTCATAGATTTTCTGTCTTAGTATTCTTCCAAATATTTAAGTGAGATGAGATGTAAGCGACCCTGGCATATAGTCTCCTCCTTTATACATTGGGACTATCTATGTTTGCACTCTTCAGGATGCCAGGTATTTCTCCCATGTCTAGTGATCGTCTCCATATCCAATATAGGGGCTCAGCGATTGCATTCTTGCAGTTTTTGATCAGTGTAGCATTCCATTTATCTGGTCCTGCCGCCGTGTGTGCTTTTAGTTTCCCTATAGCTTGTGTAATATCATCCGTCGTAAATTCGAAGTCCGTTACACTTTCCTCTTGTTGTTGTGCTTCAAAGAACGCGTTTCTATCGCATATCAGTTTGTCAGTTTTTGGGATACTGAAAGATGATTCGTAGTGAGCTCCTAGTATTTCAGATACTTCTGTTAGATCATCAGATAAAGCACTGTTCTCGTTTTTCAAAGGTCCGATAGTCGCATGGTTTTTCGACTTTCTTTTTGCAAAATTATAGAAGTACTTTGAGCTAACCTTTTTCGCTTCTATAACGTCATCATCGTCTTTTTCTGTATGCTTCTCAATTAGTTCCTGTATAACGTCATCGATACTCTGCAGTTTATTATTTAATATTTTACTGATGTTATCTTTACAAGTTGCTTAATTTTGCAGTCACTCTTTTTCTCTTTCGGAACAATGACCTCTTTTGTTTCTCGAACCTGCTTCTCTTTCCTCTTTGTTGTATTTTTCGGACATGTCTTTCCACAATTTCTAACGTCTTCTCTTCTAAAGTCATTAGCATCTCTTCCGTTGTCTTGGCCTCGAAAATGGTTTTCCAATCTATTACTTCCATGCTGGATGCAACATCTTCCCAGTTTATAGCTTTGGAATGCAAATTAAAAATTTCGAATTTCTGTTGTTCGTGTTCTTTCCTTTCCTGTTGCTTTTATATTGGTTGTTATTTCAATGATGTTGTGGTCCGATATTATAGTTGGGAATATTTCTACATTATCACTTAGGTTGTTGCTGTTTGTGAATACCAAATCTCTGCAGTTGTTTTTTCTTGTTTTCTGTTATTTCTTGCGTTAACATAAATTCATCAGCTTGAGCTTCTAGCATTTTTACCTGCTCCTGGTCTTCCCGTGTGCCCCCCTCCTTGTTCTGGTGTTACATATATTTTTTCCTATTCTTTTATATTTCATGAATGGGAAATTAAAATCGCCACAGAAATATATTTGGGGTTGGAGTGTGTAGATCTTTTACCCAGTTAGTTTCTTACCTCTGTAATGGAATCTGAAAATTTTGAGTTTGGCGTGTTTGGGGGTCTGTACATTACAATTAGTACCATATTTAATTTTTCAGCTTTTGCTGCTCCACATTCTACGTAGCTGTTTGAGGTACTTAGACATTTCTGCCATATGCCTTTCGCGTGTGTAAATAGCACATCCTCCTTTACGTCTCACTGTTCTGTCGGCTCGGGAGTATGTTTTTGTTGTCAGTTTTTTTTCTTTTTTGTCAACACAGGACTCTCAGTTTTCACAGTTCGCCTGGCAGTCCTTTAGATGAGTTTCCGTGGGGCATGCAAAGTCTGCTCCGGCTTCTTGCACGAGTCCTTTCAAATATAAAACTTTGTCTCGGGGATGATTTGATTTAAAGCCCTGAATGTTGGCTAGGATTATTTTTATTTTTTCTCTATCGTTTTCGCATACAGGTGGTCCATTCGTTTTCCAATGGTGGTGTCATATATATAATATATATATATATATATATATATATATATATATAATATATATATATATAATATATATATATATGCGCGTCTATGATTTCGAATTTATTTGAAATTTTTAGATTTAAACATTCACACCATTTCATGATTGCAAATCGCATCTGATCGTCTAATTTCCGTTGGTAATTCCATCACGAATGTTGCACCGTTGCTCGTCAAGATGATTATATATATATATATATATATAAATTTTAAGATACCCGCGGTTGGTATAGACCTCGTGATTTCCTGGAGAACAGAGGGTTGAAAAAGACTGTTCGCATCGCAATACTGGTTACACAAACACACGCACTCTGACAATTAATTCTAAACTACACAATAAGTTCTGACTAATCTCTTCATCTAATTGACATCATTGGATTTCACTAATTACTTTTAAAATCTTGAACCTGACGCGTAATTGAGCTTTTCAGTCCAAGAGGATTAATTTTACTTAATTAACTTTGGTGACATTCCTTGAACCCGATCACATATTAATTTTTGCTAAAAATTTTAATCATACACTTCAATACATGTCATCGACGAGAAGAGAAAATAATTTTAGAAATGAAATTGATAATTCCCTATATACTGATATGCCTATATATATATATATATATATATAAATATATATATATATATATATATCCCTTTGCTTTATCCGGAGCTATAGGGCGCGTCCCTCTGTGGCGAATGTGGGAATACACCTTTCTTCGGTGTAAGGGCTTTCTCTGCCCTCGTGGACCATTGGGCCCGTTTGGGGACCCGGCTGATCTCCTGCTTCTTTTTCTTTCTTTCTCCTTTAACCCATTCTTTCTGGCTTCTCCCTGTTTTTTTGGCTTTGTTCTTTGGACCTTGATTTTGACCCTTTCCTTGGCCCTTGGGTGTGGGAGGTGGTTGCCCTGCACCCTTGTCGCTTTCCAACCAAACCCAAACCCTGTCCCTGCCACTTTTCACCGCGCGTTGGATGAGAGTGGCCGCCTTTCAGGCACAGGGACTGGGTGCAGGTGTATCTCCCCCTGCGTGACATCCATCGGCGGTGGGACCAAGTGTGCCCATACTTCGCCTTTCCCTTGTTGGAGTCGGTGGTGGCTGGATGCGCGCGGGGGATGAAGTTCTTTTTTGTTTAGCTATGGACACTTCTCCCCCCCCGGCTTACGACTACTGCTTCTCATTCCCGGACTACTACTTCTCTCAACACTCGGGTGGTGGGCAACCAGGCCCTCGAGTCCTTTACCACTGGAAGACCGCAACCTAATGGGGTTGACCCCCCTATGGAAGCGGAACGCTTGCACTCTCCTTTTCCGTTGCCGACCCCAGTCCGTCCCTCGACTACGCCCTTGGACCTACACTCTCTAGAGCAGGGGCCTCGCCCCAGCCCACTTCAGCCACCTTCGGGCAAGTCAAGTTCCACCGAGGACTTGCCCCCACAACCCGGCTTCTTGCTCTCCCCATATGCCCCCCTCACCCGCCGCCAGCCCACCTCCCCGCGGAGAGAGCCTCGCGGCGGACGGGGGAGCCGGCATTCACGGCCGTCCTACCGACCGTTGAATATTCCAGTACATTTCGACTCTACAGCCTCCCTCTCCCTTCCAAGTATCCACAAATTCCTGGTGATTCGGCCTATATCTGGGTCCCTCCCGAACAACTCTGAACGGACGTTCCAGGCGATCCGAACCCACAGCAACTCCAGCCGCTATGACGTACGCCCACAGAGGGATGGCTCCCTCCTCGTAAAATCACGCTCAGCCGCAGAGACGAAAGCCCTACTCTCCATCACTGAGGTCCTTGGATGCTCGGTGTCCGTTTCTCCACACCCTCGCCTGAACCAGAGTCAGGGCACTATTTACGCCACCCGCCTACTGTCGGTCGCAGTGAACGAGCTCCTGGAGGATCTCGCACCCCAAGGAGTTACTAAGATCTATCGTTTCACATCCCGACAGGGAGGCACCCCCTCCCCCACCCCACGTCTGCTCCTTACTTTTAACTCACTAATCCCCCCTGGCCGTATTGTATGGGGTATGGGAGACCGCGCCTCATGCGAATTTTCTATCCGCCCATACGTCCCAGACCCGACCCGTTGCTTCAAATGCAATAAATTCGGACACGTCAGCTCCGCTTGTCGACAGCCGCATCCATTATGTGTTCACTGTGGACGACTCGCCCACCCTGACAGGTGCCCCAACACACCCAAATGCTCGAACTGTGAAGGCGCACATCCCTCTTCATCCCGAGAATGCCTTTTCTTCAGGTTCGAGAAGGAGGTCCGAGGCCTACAGGTGACGGACTTCCTTAGCCCCCGTGAGGCACGCGACAGGGTGCGGAGTCGGGAGGTGAGGCCGGGGGTGTCCTATGCCGCTGCTCTCGGCTCTATCATCTCGGCACGCCGCCCTGGCCTGCCGCCGAAACCCCCCCCCAGCCACTGCTTCCTGTTCCCCACATAGCAAGTCCTCGCAGGACCCGACGGTCCCCTGTCCCCCCACCGTTCCTCTTCTTCCCGCACCTCACCTGCCACGAATCCCCAGGAGTCTGGGACCAGGGTTTCCAGATCCCAGCCACCTCAAACCCTGCCTTCCCAGTACTCCCTGTACACGCCCGAACCTGCCGCCCGGAGCAAGCCGTCGAGGCGGAGACGCCGGAGCGTGTCACCAGACCCTCCGGCCTCCCAACGTCTCTCTCCTTCTTCCCCTAAGACCAAGAAGACGGCTCGGACCCTTACACCGCCCACCACGCCCACTATGTCCATCTCTCCCATCGTAGAAGTCCCACCGTTCTACCCCACAGACTCTGACAATAGTGGCCGAAATCCACGACCCGCCCTGTACGACGAGACCCAGCCCAGTGGATCCAGTGGATGCGGCTCTGGCGCAGCTGCACGGTGTGACCGAGGGAAGCTCGGCTGCGCCCACGCCCATGAGTCTCCTGGATCTGCCCTTGCCTCCTGGTGCCATTTTCTCCACCCCTCCACGAGACCACTCTGGTTCACCTCCTTCCACCCCCATCGTACCTACCCCCCCAACATCCCCGACCCCCCCCTTATCAGCTACCCTGAGTACGCCCTCCCTCCCACCCGGTCTTTTTGGTACCCCCTGTCACCACCTAGGGTCCGCCGTGAGACCCCGGACAGGCGGGGTAGCGCCCATTTTGGGGTTAACGTGCCCCCCCCTGGCCCGACCATAGAAGCCCGACAAGGCACTTCCGACCCGCTCAGCCCACGATGTTCCTCTGCCTGCCGTGATCCACGCCTCCGGTCTCGCTCGGCCGATTCGACCCCGCAACCTCCGCAGGGTTCGACAGGCCGACCGATTCCTTCCCTGGTGAACGGTAGATAGCCAGCCATGCTCCCGACCCAGCCTTCAGTTTCGCGAACTCCAGATCCCCCTTTACACTCCAACCTCCTAGCGCCTACACCTTTACCCATCCCCCTTCATCAACTAATGGATCCCCCGAAAACCACGATAGTCCACTGGAACTGTCGAGGAATCTTTGCAAACTATGAAGGCCTTAACTCCTTGATTGCCACTTCCCGTCCGGTGTGTGTCTGTCTCCAGGAGCTAATCCTGGGGACCAGGTCCATGCCCTGCCCTACTGGTTATTTCTGCGTCGCCACCCCGCCTCCTACCTGCACTCGAAGGGGAGCTGCCATCCTCGTCCACCACGCAGTCCCCTTCTACAATCTCTCCATCCGGTCCCCGCTACAGGTGGCTGCCGTCCGGCTCTCCCTGGATAGACAGTACACCATTTGTTCAATCTACCTTCCCCCCACGCTCAAGTCTCCCGCAACGACCTGGTGGAAGTCGTGGAACAACTCCCCAGGCCCTTCCTACTACTGGGCGATTTCAATAGTCGTCACCCCTTGTGGGGCGACACACACTCCACCTATATGGCCCCAACCCTGATATCTGTCATGACCGAGCTCTCCTTCGAGTGCCTCAACGATGGCTCTCCTACATTCTACCATGCCACCACCTGCACTCCATCCTGTATAGACCTGTCCCTCGTATCAACTGATGCCCTCCTAGACTTCACGTGGCAAGTCCTCCGTGAGGACTATGGTAGTGACCATCCCCATTCTACTCACCCTCAATCGACCCGACCAGACCGTACGGGTACCGGTAAGGTGGGTTACCACCAACGCGAATTGGGCCCGCTTCCGCGACAACACATATACCACCCTTACAACTGCCCACTTCCCATCCATCGACGGGTGCGTCGCATACTTCGAGTCCGTCGTTCTAACGGCCGCAAGCACAAGCGTACCACAATCCTCCGCCTACCCCCGCGCCCGACGGGTTCCTTGGTGGACCCCGGAGTGCGCGGAGGCCATGCGCGCCAAGAAGAAGGCAACTCGGCGCTTTTACCGGACGCGACTCCCCATCCATCGCACGGAAATGCAGCGGGTCAGGGCCATCGCCCGCCGCACAATGAAGACAGCGCGCCGAGCCTCTTGGCGTGCCTTTGTGTCCGGCATTACCGTCAACACACCTTCGGCTACCATCTGGAAGAAGGTGCGGGGCGTCGAGAGGCGACATGTCCCCTCCCGACCCCCGGTCCTCCGGACAAACGACGGACTCCTATGTGAGCCCAAGTCGGTGGCAGACCACCTTGCTTCTACCTTCGCCGCCGTTTCTTCCTCTGCTGCCAATCCCGTACCCGCCCCTGACGATAGCCCCTCCCCACCGTCCATAGACAGCACCTACAACCGATTGTTTACCATGCGTGAACTACAGACGGCACTGGCCTCTCGACGATCCCCTTGCCCCGGCCCGGACGGTATTCCGTACGGCATGATCCAACACCTCCACTCTACCTTACAAATTTTCCTGCTAGACTTACACAATCGCATATGGATAGAGGGTGCCTTCCCCTTTAGGTGGAAGGAGGCCCACGTCATCCCTATCCCCAAGCCCGGCAAAGATTCCCTGGACCCCACAAACTACAGACCAATCGCCCTGACATGTTGTGCCTGCAAGATCCTCGAAAAAATGGTCGCTACGCGATTATCGTTCGTCCTTGAACGTACCAATTCCTTCCCGTCTACCCAGTCCGGCTTCAGACAATTCCGCTCCACCACTGATCCCCTCCTGCTTCTCAGCCGAGACATACAGGATGCCTTCGACAATAGACAGTTCGTACTGTCAGTTTTCTTCGACATCCAGAAGGCCTATGACACCACCCGTCGAGCAATGATCCTCGGTCAGCTCCGACATCTGGGCCTTGTCGGAGCCATGCCTACCTTCATCAGGGGCTTCCTTACTTCTCGGACCTTTAAAGTCCGGGTGGGCTCAGTCCTCTCTGACACCTTTGTGCAGGAGGACGGGGTCCCACAGGGAAGCATCCTCAGTGTTCTCTGCTTCTCTGTCGTGATGAACACGGTCTCACAATGCCTTCCACCCACAATCCGCTCTTCCATCTACGCGGATGACCTTGCAATCTACTTCGCAGGGCGAGAACCGTCTGTCGTTCAACGGCAAATGCAGCTCGCCATCTACCGGGTGGAGAGGTGGGCGACGTCGGTGGGTTTCCGCCTCTCCATCCCTAATTCCAAGTGTATGGTCTTCAGTAGAAGAAGACCCACAACCCTTCCTCTACCCTCTGTTACATTATACGGCAGTCCTCTTGAGGTGGTACCCTCCACGCGTTTTCTGGGCATGACCCTAGACCGACGGCTCAATTGGGTTCCCCATCTCAAGCACCTAAAGCAATCCCTTCGACGCCCCCTCGCTCTCCTGGATCACCTCTCACACCACATGGGGTGCAGATCGACGCTCTCTTCTTCGCCTTTATACTTCCATAGTACAGTCGAAGCTGGACTATGGTAGCGCAGTTTATGGTTCAGCCTCCAACGCCCGCCTCCGTATCCTGGACCCGGTACTTAATAGAGGCCTCCGCCTCGCCACTGGTGCTTTCCGCTCCTCCCCAGCCTCCAGCCTCCATGTGGAATGTGATCATCTCCCTCTCGCCCTCCGACGGGGTCTACTCTTCATGCGGACATACCTCCGTGCACAGAGGCTACCTTCTTCGCTTCTGGGCACGGCGGTTTTAGAACTACCACCTCAGGGACGGAGCTGGCACTTCACTGAAGCGGTCCGCTCTTTCCTTGATCTTTTCAACATGCCCGCCCCCTCAGTTATCCCCATTTCATTCAGCATCTACCCCCCTGGATCCTAACCCCTATCAAGTTCTGCAAAGATCTGTGTTCCCTACCGAAGACTACCACGAGCGCCATGATATACAGGTCACTTTTCCGCGAACACGCAACCCAACACCCGGACGCAATCGCCATTTACACGGATGGTTCCCGCTCGGAAGCTGGTGTGGCCTCCTCAGCGGTGATTCTGTCCCAGCCGCTCTCCCGGAGCGTCGGCCTGCCCCGCGAGGCCTCCGTTTTTTCGGCGGAACTTTTCGCCATAACGGAGGCCCTCGATATTGTGCGCACCCACTCTGCCAGTTCTTTTGTCATTTATTCGGATTCCCAAAGTGCACTTCTCTCCCTAGAAAGATTTAACTCCCCTCACCCGCTCGTCTGTACCATCCAGCAGACCTTCCACTTTTTAACGATCTTCCAACATAAGACAATCGCATTCTGTTGGGTCCCGGCTCATGTCGGCATCCAGGGTAACGAGGCGGCGGACCGCACAGCGAAGACGGTCTGCTTGCTGCCGGCCTCCTCCCGACCCCTCCCCTTCTCCGACTTCTTCCCGGCTTTCCGCTCCATATGGCAGCGGGAATGGGACCAGGCCACACAAAATAAACTCCACACGATCAAACCGCACATAGGACACTGGGCTTCTTCATTCCACCGGTCCCGCCATAAAGAAGTAATCCTAGCCCGTCTCCGCATAGGTCACACCCGCATCACCCACGGACACCTTATGGCGAAATCGCCAGCCCCGCTTTGCTCTACCTGCCATACCCCTATCACTGTCTTACACCTTCTGGTGGAATGCTCAAAGTTGGCCGCTCTCCGTCGCAGGTGTTTCCCTCTCTCGGCCGAAAACCCCATAACCCAACTGCCTACGATCTATACTCGCCGACGGCCCCCACTTTTCAGCGGAAGCCGTTCTCCTCTTCCTTACTCACTCCCATCTGCTCCATCGTATCTGAAACCGTACCCATTATCCATCGACTGACCCTTACTCATTCCCCTAGTCTACCGCCCCTAGCACAGTGACATCACCCACTCACTGCCTCGCCGAGATATGTACCGTCTCTTTAGGTACGAATCGGCGGTAAATCTGGTAAAAAAAAAAAAAATATATATATATATATATATATATATACTGGTCAAAAAAGAAACGCAATTAGCTTGCATATGGTGTAAAATTTAAGTTGTTAGTGGTATTATCACAGTTTCAAGATTATGGTTAAATGTTTGTTCAAATCTTTTAAAGCCACTTAGTGCATGTTTTTAAACCTGACTAATCCCGGCTAAGACGCCATTTTGTTACAAACAATAAACAGATTAAATTGAATGTATTCTTTATGAAGGCATGCATTTTTTCTTTGACTTCACAGAATACACACTGCCCGTTGAGAAAACCAAACTTTTTCCCGCGATTGAGGCATGCCACGACTCTCAGAGGTCAACAGAGGTCGTGCCTTGGGCATGTTGGATGCAGGCATGTCTGCTGTCCAAGTTGCACAACGAATGCATGTGCATCCCAGCACAATCTCTAGGCTTGTTAGACGGTACAATGCTACAGGAAGTGTTCAGGACCTGCCAAGACGTGGGCGACCTCGTGTGACGACCCAACGCCAGGATCGCCACATTGTACTGCAGCACCTGCGTCATCGGCAGCGAATGCTCGTCAGACAGCCAGAGACACACCTGGTATCCACAACAACAGAATTAGTGACCAGACCGTCAGAAACCGACTCCGTAATGCAGGACTCCGATCCCGCAGGCCTTACAGAGGTCCTTTTCTCACTGATGCAAGAAGGCAACGACGCCTGCAATGGGCCTATCAGCACCGTGACTGGACACAAAGAATGTGGAACCAAGTCCTCTTTTCTGACGAGTCTCGCTTCAGACTGTCCAATTCTGATGACCGTGTCAGGGTATACAGACGACCAGGGGAGCGATACTCAGATGCTGCAGTAGTGGAGCATGATAGATGGGGAGAACCAAGTGTCATGGTTTGGGCAGGAATTGCCTTTGCTTCAAGAACTGAGCTGGTGGTTGTTGATGGCGCTCTGACTGCCCAGCGCTACAGGGATGAGATTCTTCACCCACATGTTCTTCCATTCATGAGGCAACATCCAGAATTGGTGCTCCTGCAACAGGACAATGCCAGACCTCATGCAGCCAGGATAGTGCAGGCGTACCTGCAGGGACAACAGGTGCAGACCTTACCATGGCCAGCCTTCAGCCCAGACATGTCACCGATAGAGCACGCATGGGATGAACTTGAACGGCGAGTTCGCAGACGTCAGCATCAGCCGCAGAACATCAGGGAACTGACCAATGCAATTATTGAAGAGTGGAGGGCCATCCCTGTTGCTTTCCTGCAGAGACTGTTGAGGTCGATGAGGGCCAGACTCCAAGCCTGCATTGTGGCTAGGGGTGGCCATACGCGTTATTGACTGTTTGTTATGTTAAAGAATCATTTACTATATACTGAGTCCTCATGTTTATTAATAAATCTCAAAAATTGCGTTTCTTTTTTTGACCAGTAATATATATATGGTGGTTCAAAAAATGTTTAACTTATATGGGACAGAATTACAGGTGTCATCCAATCAATACCACCAGAGATGTGCCTTAGGGCTTTGGAAGCAACGTTTGGCCGCTTTCATACATGCATAGATATCCGTGGACAGCAAGTAGAGACTGCATGAAGCACTGGTTTGCATCACAAAAAATGTTTACAAATGGAAGTTAAAAATAAAACCACCATATAAGTGCTATTTTTTTAATCACCCTGTGTATATATATATATATATATATATATATATATATAATATAATATATATATATATATATATTAACCTTAACATTTGGTTAGCTTCCGCCCAAATTGTTCATTCTGACGAAGGTCAAGCTTTTCACTCCACCTTAGACCTACAGTTTAACGTGGAATCCGAACCACGCCCCACCAGCAGCCCAGCGTCTTAACCACTATGCCACCCAGGCTACCCATTTATCTACCAACCACTTTCTTTATTGTGTGGAAGGCTAAATAGCTGGGTTTTGCTGCGCGCCGGCTGCTGTCACCGGGTCTCGAACCCGGGGCCGATGGATTCGTAGTCAGCGACGCTAACCACTACACCACCGAGTGTGTATATATATATATATATACACACACACGAGGTGTGATCAAGAAGTTCGGTAAATAGTCCCGTAACTAATGAACGCTTGTCACTAGGTAATGTCAGTGTGTATGGCTGATGACGTCACCTTGGCCATTTTCCAGATGCCAACAAACACCATTCAATTACGCACCAGTGCGCCGTGTCATTGCTTTGTGTAAGGGCGTTTTTGTGGCGTCTGGCGATTTTGCAGAAAATGTCGAAATTTGAGCAACGTGCAAACACCAAATTTTGTTTTAAACTTGGTAAGACGGCTACAGAAACGCACGGAATGCTTGCAGCTGTCTACGGAGATGAAGTTGTTACAAACAAGACGGACGGACGACCACTTCTTTCATCATCTTCCAAAGACTCATTTCCTTCTCGAAACTTTCCAAACCACTTGCAAACAGTCTTGTTTGTAACAACTTCATCTCCGTAGACAGCTACAAGCATTCCGTGCTTTTCTGTAGCCGTCTTACTAAGTTTAAAACAAAATTTGATGTTTGCACGTTGCTCAAATTTCGACATTTTCTGCAAAATCGCCAGACGCCACAAAAACGCCCTCACACAAAGCAATGACACGGCGCACTGGTGCGTAGTTGAATGGTGTTTGTTGGCATCTGACAAGTAGCCAAGGTGACGTCATCAGCCATACACACTAACATCACCTAGTGACACGCGTTCATTAGTTGCGGGACTATTTACCAAACTTTTTGATCACACCTCGTGTGTGTGTATATATCAAAGGTGGGCACCCGGGCCTCAAAAAGGACCGACGGTCCCGGTCCTTGCCTCAAACTGGACCGACGGTCCCGGTCCTTTCTGAAGATAGGACCTAGGAACGACTCGGTCCTCGGTGGCGCCTGGAGACATGTCGCTTGAGGTTGTTTTGGCTCTTGTTGCTTGTCGAGAGGATGTTCTTGTTCGGCAGGCACAGCAAGCACTTGTACTCCAGGTTCTGCTCACCCTTGGGGCCCAGGTATTCAAAGTATTTGTCCAGGTACGGCCAGGGATTGCCGGGTTCAGTTCTTCCGCTAGGAGCTCCAGTTGCTTGACTTGAAGTTGAAGCACTAACATCAGTAGATTCTTCGTCTCCTCCAGGTGTTGAAACAAGTTTCAGTTCAGTCTCGGTCTCTTTCTGAGTCTTCTGCAGGAAACGATCCATCTTCTTTAGAACTTCAAATAATCACTAAACACATTAAAATCACTAAAAAAGACCGTCCGGAGACCGTCCGGAATTGCTTAAAAATGGACCGTCGCTCCTCATTTCGGTCCTCACTGAGAAAAGGACCGACTTTCCCGCTCACGGTCCTTAAAAATGACCGAGTTCCTGGAGTTCGGTCCTTTTGGAACTCGGTCCTGCCCACATTTGGTGTGTGTATATATATATATACAGGGCGTCCCAAAAAAATGTATACACACTTTAACAGCTGATAGCTCAATTGATGTTTCTTTCTTTCCAAGTTAAACCCATTAGAATTAATAATGGCAGTCAGACTAAGCTTTGAACAAAGGAAATTCATTCTAAAATGCTACTGGAAGTGTGAAAACGCAGTTGAAGTGCAAAGACAGTTTAGGAGGGAGTTTCAAACAGATCCACCAACGCGACTTACCATCACTCGAATTAGAGATAAGTTTGAAGCCGATGGAACTGTTCAGAATGTCCACAAGAAGCGTTCCGGAAGACCACGGACATCGACAAGCCCCACAAAGCAAGAAAGAGTACTGGAAACGTATCACCAAAGTCCAAGAAAATCTGTGCGGCAAGCGAGTCGTGAGGTAGGAATTTCAGAATCGTCTGTCCAACGCATTTTGAAGCGCTGTCAATGGAAAAGTTACATTCCAAGATTAGTCCATGCTATTAATGAAGATGATCCGGACCGAAGAGTGGAGTATTGCGAGTGGTACTTGGCACGATGTGGATGTGGATTGGACGAAGGGGTTTCGTAGAATACCCTCCGCGTTCACCAGACCTCACACCACTAGACTTTTTTTTATGGGGATACTTAAAAGACAAAGTCTACGCTATAAAACCTGCAACAGTCGCTGAATTGAGAGCAGCCATTGAACGAGAATGCACACAAATACCAAACGAAATGTTTCGTGATGTTTGCGATTCCATTGCTTCGCGTTATCAGCAGTGCCTGGACCAGAACGGACGTCAGTTTGAAAACAGGCGTTGACAAAACAATTAAATAATGTCTGTAGATTCTATTACATTTTGAAAATGAAATGTATTTTAATAAACACTGCCTTTATAATTATTTAAAGTGTGTATACATTTTTTTGGGACGCCCTGTATATATAAAATAGTGTGTGTGTGAATAATTTTTTCTTGTCTAATTGTTGTATTTACTATTAACGCTTAAGTATCGAATATTTCATATTCTCGTTCTCGTATTCTCATTTAATTCCAATCCAACAAGAAATAATGGTTTTAAATTTGAACTTGAAACATCTAGTACCTTCTCCTATAAAATGGTTAATATCTGGAATCAACTTCCTCGGAGGTTTTCCAGCCAAATTGTAAACTTGTTTAAAAATAGGCTGGACAAAGTTCTAAATACACTCGGAGTTTAAGATTGTCCTCGCATATAATCTCAGAAAATAGTATTATAACGTAACCGTGCGGGAGTTTAAACATTTCCTCCTACACACACGTTTCTCCCCCCACTTTAGACGGACGTCTCTGGTTGATTATGCCCTACATAGCATGATCAACCATCGAGCAACTCATTTTTATCATTTTCCTCATAAACACCTCAGTGGAGACTCTTGAATTAGCCGTAGCAACAACAGGTAATCACCCACGAAACGCTTTCATTCTCCATAAGGGACAAGTACACGGAGATAGATACAGGGACCTCCCATTGATATTCCTCGCCAGAGAGAGATTTTCTCTACTCTCGTGGTGGCACAACACCGCAAAGTATGAACGACTTAATATATCATTTGCTGCATAAACCCTAGGGTGTGGAAACCCAAATTGAAACATTCAAAGAGTTGGCAAACACATACACATGACAGACATCGAATCACAGAAAACACGCTCATACATTTCTATGCCTTGTTAATATGTCTGAGAATAGAACAGAAAAATATTTTGTTTGAACATAATTTCTTAAAAAAAAAAACTTTAAAAAATTGCATGGCACGGATTAGGTGAGGAAGAGTTGCATTTCTGCCGACCCAATTTTTTTTTCTTTTGGTTGGCTTTTGGAGGGCATGGTGTGTGGAAAATCTGATTTCTGTTCTTAATTCTTATTTCCATATGTTCGAGGTTTTTGTGACTATACCAAGTGGTTGGTGTGTGATCGGCACAAGTACATTATTGATTAGTTTATACAGCGGACCTATTTAGTGTGTGTTCTCTGTGTGGATGGCGTAATTCTAGAGCTAGCTTATATATTCGCTTTCCTGTAAAATTTCCTTGTCTCCTTTTCCAGAGTCAAGGTATTTTTTCAACCTTTTTCAGTACCCGCCTCTGGTGGGGAGGAAGTTTTCTATTCAGGGGAGGGAGTTTTTCTACCCAGTTTTCTATTACTGCTAGAATAGTTAAAAAATGAACTAGTTTAATAACAGAAACCTCTCCAAATGGAACGAAAGGTCTCTGAGGTGTCCTCTTGTCTTTGTAACTCCTTGTAACTATTATATTGACCAAGATTTAATGTATACTGCTAAAATAAAATTTATTTCTCATGTCAGCTACAAGTTTGTCTGTGTGCCCTAAAAATTACCTCATACATAACAATAAACCTTGTGTTATCTTGTACATAATCATAATTAATTATATATATATATATAATATATTATATATATATATAATATTATATATTTCATAACAGTTATTTTACATAATAATAATAATTAATCATAATATTGGTACTTTCCTGTTATCCCGGACCCCAGACTTTTTGCCAGTTGCCAGACTTCAATTTTGACAGAATATTTTCGTTAAAACTAACGAAAATATCACGACTTAACCTAACATTACCAACTAATTACGTTAATTGAATGTCCGGTTAGGTAAACTGTACGCCCTTGATAATTGGTTAGGTTAAGTCGTGATATTTTCGTTAGTTTTAACGAAAATATTGTCAAAATTGAAGTCTGGCAACTGGCAAAAAGTCTGGGGTCCGGGATGAACGAAAATACCATAATATTTATACTACCAAATCGTAAGTACAAATATATGAAATGCTTTTATCTTATAATTAATATGAGAGCCCAGTAAAGCCTAAAGCTTACTTTAGAGCCATACTACTAGAGTTGAAATAAATACATTCTGTAAAAATGATTGTAAACTGTAATATTTAATTTTACCAATAAAGATTTATTATAATAATAAGAATTATTATTATTTGAGGATGCATACATGTCGGTACTTCAGTAACTTGTTTTAAATACTTTAGATATAAATCGTGTGTTGTCCCTGTAGGAAAGGGACTGTGTTGCTATTTAAACTAACAAATGCCGCCATGGAGGACTTTTAATTAAAATGGCAAATAAAATTTATATACGAACCAACTTCAATTTAGTAAAGTGAATGACTGGCAGCTGATCCAATCCAAAAATATCTGCACTCCAAATGGATAATGAATTGAGTAATAATTTGTTGTAAATTAAAATTGACTTTATTTTCTCTGAAAATTGAACTGTTCGAAGGAATGTGAAAAAGGATTACCTGAATTAAATAGGGTTTCCCAAGAGTGCATCACGTAATTATTTGGAAACCATATTATATACGTGATGCTGAATTGCATAGCTGCGAACTGACGGTAAATAACGTAATATTAAGTAATGGGATTTGTGTTAACGCGCGCACCGTAAATAGTTTAAAAAATGGAAATCAGATAAGGTGGTTTCTAAAACACGCGATGCGGGACTGTTAATAATTCGATAAAATTCCAGAATCCAGACACAGTTCGGAGACCGTTTATAATTACTAACCGAACTAACGTAACTTAACCAACCTAATTTAGCGTAATTCGCTAATATTCAGCAACCTTAAAACTGAATATTAGCCGTTTAAAGCGAGATTAGGATGCTTAAGTTAAGCTATGTTAAGTTAAGCTAAGCTATGTTAAGTTGATTAGGTTTGAGTCGGTTCGGTTAGTAATTATGGACTCAGAATTGCGTCTGGATTCTGAAATTTTACCAAAATGTTACACGCCCTGCATCACCCCGCATTTTATTTAGTACGGCCTACAAAACAGCATGGAAATTAGATTAGGAAGTTGTTACAGAGTTAAAATTGCAGGTATTTTGTGCTGTAAATTGGTAATAGTTGAAGTGATTTCGGACTATCATTATATATATTTTATGTATATGTTACACCCAAACATCGAAATCGCTCAGTGAGCGAAAAAAAAACAGCCACATCGCGTTGTGGATGCACCTAAGTGACCACACACCGATGTTAGATATTTTATAGCTTCATGGCCGTTCTCAAACAACCGCAACGCGTTGTGGATGATTCGGATATGACCACAACGCGTTGTGGACGATTTGAAATGACCGCACACCGATGTGTTTCATCAAACTCTATTTAAACACGACGTATATTGAAGTGATATAAACACGACGTATATTTATCGACGTATTCACCGATTAAAAAGCAAAGTTAAGCAGATATGCTAGAAAAAAGAGTCTTTTAAAAAATGATTATCAATAATTTTCCCGTACGTTTCGATTAATTTTAAGCAACTTTAGAATGAGACTTAAATGTAAAAATTAACCAACTGGTTAGGTTAATTGAATGCCCGGTTAGGTTAATTGTACGCCCTTGACGATTGGTTAGGTTAAGCCGCGATATTTTCGTTAGTTTCAACGAAAATATCACGACTTAACCTAACCAATCGTCAAGGGTGTACAGTTGACCTAACCGGGCATTCAATAATTTTCAATTCGTCCGCAACGCGTTGTGGTTGTTTGAGGAACGGCCATGAAGCGAAAAAATATCTAACATCGGTGTGTGGTCACTTAGGTGCATCCACAAAGCGTCGTGGTTGTTTTTTTCGCTCACTGAGCGATTTCGATGTTTGGGCGTAACATATATGCCGTTTACCTTCAAGCTCTGTCAAAAACAGTCGAAAAATGAAGTGTGTTTGCAAGGTCTGATACCTACACAGTTTAATCCAAACCATCTCATGCACGAACGAAAGCAACCGTACAACAAAAAGGAGTTAGTAATTAATGCGCATGTCCGTTTTTCATTGTCGTCGTTGTTCAAACTTTTCCCCACAGTAAGTTCAGCAAATCAAATACATAGTATCATTTGCCACTCCAAATGATACGATGTACAAATCCTTTGTACAGCACATAGCATGTATACTATGTACAGATGCCATGTACAGTACATATGCACAAATTTTAAAAATGGAAGGTGACGTATTTTCGCACTTTGTTCTTTGTGAGTTGAGATTTTACTTTTTTCAGTTCTATTAGTGGAGAGTATAAACTATATGAATTCTAAAATTATATTATAAAACTATTATATTGTCAGATTTTGAGAGGGGTGGGGGGAAAGTGAACGTCAAACTCAGTTTTTTAGTTAATATTAAAAAAGTTTAATTATTTCAAAGGGTGATGTAATTATTTAGAAGGGTGATCAAAAGATAACACTCTCCACTTGATTTTTACGCTTCTATTTTTATATTAGTCTTCCATGAATACTTTTTACTTCAATGTTTTTCAACTGAAGAGTACCAGTGAACAAGATCTGAACAACGTGAAGTGCACATATTAACTAGTATAACTACTAACCAAAGCAGTTTCCCAACTGGAGTGCCACAAAATTTAATGAAAATAAGAAAATTAAGTAATTAAAATTTCAGAAGTTACTGAAAATAAGGACATTTCAGATGAAACAAAACGTCCGCAATTTTTTACGTCCATATGGAAACTGTATAGGCTCACTTTGAAGTTGTGGTGGTGCGGGGAGGGGGGGAGGAGAATCACAACTGGATGTTGAACAGTGCGAGACTGAAATCCAACTGGGTACCGCAAAAGAAGAACAGATGGAACTTGGGTGCTTTGAACCAGGAAAGGTTGAGAACTACTGTACGAAAGTGACTTACTAAATTTAAGTTGAATTTCATTTCATTATCTCGACTAAAAACGCTTACTGAAATATACAAATCCTAGTCTCGTCAAGCACATTCCCAATTGTAATTATTCATTGATTTAAATCTGTGCTGTCTCGTACCTCAAAGTCACCATCTTTCGCAATAGTAACAAAGTCCTTAACGCTAAAATTCATCTCCAAGCACTCTTTCATTTAATGTTCATGGAGTGTAGAGTAGCCTTATGTCCATTTCAAACGGGCAAAGATATTCTAGAACAGCGGTTCTTAACCTTTGTAGAGTTGCGCCCCTCAACGATTAACCTTCAACCACCTTGGCGGCCCCCTGAACCCCAAAGAATAAAAGTTTTTCAACGATTCCAGTTTCATTGCTTTTAATGCCTTTCTGGATTGGATAAATAAATAAACAAAAACAAGAGCCCTGTATTTGTGAGTGAGCAATATTTTCACAAGATCGATCGTATTTCACCCATAATCGTAATCAAAGGGAAGGTTGGCATTGCTTCTTTCCCACAAGCATCTGAATCCTTGATGCGGTCGAAGAAAGAGCACACCGCATGTCGCTCTCAACATTCAGCAGCCTGTTTTGACACTTGGTCTTCACAGCAACAAGTGTTGAGAAGCCTGTCTCACAAAGGTACGTGGAAGAAAAAGGGACGATCACTCGCAATGCTTGCTGACTAAGATTCGGGTAAACAGGCAAATATTTCACCCAAAACTTTTCCAAAGGTAGACATTCAAATCACCTTGGACGAACGAATTGAATTTCATCTCCAGGAACTCCTCTTGAATCGCATCAGGGACATCCTCCACATCCGCGGCAAATGGATTCCGGACTCATTTCCACTCGGAACTTTTCTTATGAAGATCCGAAAAATGCCGAATGAAGTCTTCCTCCAGCATGCCAGGATGGCTGTCAATGTTCTCTTGGAGATCCTCAGCCATGTTCTTCCCCTCGAGCGCCTCGTCGAGTTGTGGGAAAGATGCTGCGTTTCCACCCAGAACTCGACGCTTCCACAATTGTAGTTTGGCAACGAACACTCGAATGGCGTCATAATGGCTCATGACGTTCTGGTCCCTGCCTTGGAGTTTTCGGTTGAGAGAGTTCAAAGCCTTAAAGATGTCGACGAGAGAAGTCAGGGACATCTGGAAGCCGTCGGAATTAAAGACAGTGGTGCGGTCGAACTACTACTGTATTTCAAGAAACGGCTTCACTTCACATTACCCTCTCACATTTGCAGCCCAACTGGCCGCAAATTGTTTTAAATAAGATATCTCTCAGGCAACACTGTATGAGGTTAAGCATGACGAATGGCAAGTTTTCCCCGTCCTACATACCCCCGCCAATTTTTAAATTATGAATTTATTTAATTGGGACTATATCATATATTCTAAGTCAAGAGATATGTTAACCACTTTCTCCAAGCTTTCTCCTCGCCTCCTGTAAAATCGAAACGTCCCCCCAGGTTACAAACCGCTGTTCTAGAACATTCAATACTAGAACCAGGGGTTCTCAACCCACTTGCTTCCATTACCCACCTCAAGCATTGGCGCTCATCCCGTTACCCCTAATGACACGTAAATTAACCAAAAGTTATAGTAGTAGTTTAGAATCATACAATTGTCTTTAAACACCACTCTTAAATGAAATATGTATGGCTTCCATTACCCTTCTGGATATCCCAAATTACCCCTTTGGCCCTTTGGGGGTACCGGTTGAGAACCCCTGTATTAGAACAACGAAACCCAGTAAAAATTGTTTGTGAATGAGGTAGGACTTCTTACACTAGAATAACTTCGGTACTTTTACTGGTACTACTGAACACACTTGCTGCAAGCGAGATTAATAGTCACATGCACTTGCTCTTATTTTAGATTAACGAAATATAAACAAAAATTTCGTTAGCTTATTAGACGCGCTTTCATAACTATTTTTATATATATATGGGATGAATTTCACAATTAAACACGTGAAATGAATGAATGCTGCAAACCCACAAGGAAAAAGAAAAATGATTCCACGGCCTTTCGTGTATTCGGAGCTACACCTCGTCACCCTGACGAGGTATAGCTTTGAATACACGAAAGGCCTTGGAATCGTTTTTCTTTTCCGTGTGGGTTTGCAGCATATATACATAATATTATATATATATACAATTTTTTTTTTTTTTCCAAACATGGGCATAAGCCCATATCGATTTTTTCTCAGGGTCTACTTTATTCAACCTACCTTCTGAGTAGCCACTTGAAACTGGAAATCGTAGTTAAAATATTTATTTTCATCGATAAGCCGCTATTTAGACCTGGGTCGAAGTTAATAGCCTAGGCCAATGGTGGCAAACCTATGGCATGCATAGAAATTGTTATCCAAAACACAAGTACAAATTAATAGACTTAATGTTTATAATTTGGGTGTATATAAGCTTTGGTGGGCACGCGAATTTTTATTTTATGGTTTAATTTTTTTTTTTTTTTTTTTTTGGCACGCTACTGTAAAAAGGTTCGCCACCTCTGGCCTAGGCCAACCCTATAGGGTTGTATAGGGCTTGGTAAACTCAAGTTGTCAGTAATTGACAGTATTTCTCTATTATTACTATTAAATAATTAAATAATTAAACAATTATCTTAGTTGTGTACTACAGTATGTACGCAGTAGTTAATACGTATATTGTAGGTTACTGATTTAGAAGATAGATTTGTTTCAATGCAATCTACAAGAAAATGAAAAATTTGATAGAAAATGGAAGTTGCTCGGTTAAAAAAGCTCATTTGAATATTTTGTCGTGTGAAAGCGCTCCTGAGGTAACCTGGAACAAGCAATGATAGTATTAGTTGTTTCAGACCATCTCTGCCCGTGTGAAAAGGTCATTATAGGTAACACAAACCTTGTTACAAATCCTTCAGTCACTCATCAGACGAGAAATTTCATATACCATCGGATCCAATAGTCGAGAGACACTGGACTATCAGGTAGGGGTGGGCCAGTATATTCCAAATTTGGTAACCGATACCTTGCACACACGCCCTATACTTATACCCATTTGGCCGACGAGACATAACATCGACACTAAAAAAACTATCACTGAATTTAACCCACAATAACTTGTCAATTTTTTTCATGTCGGTCAGCTGTCTTTAGTCAGACAATGCAATTGCTCTTGCCCAGCATTTCCACTGTTTCGGACGCGCTCTGTTGAATATCGGTGATTGATTGACGTTCGACGAAATTGACCAATATATACAGTGTGTACACACACACACACCATACATATATATATATATATATATATATATATATATATATATATACACTATATATATATTTTTTTTTTTTTTTTATACAGGAAGGTGAGGCCAAGGGCAAATGCCCTCAAAAGCGCCCCTCCCATAAAAGAGAAGAGAGCCAAAATTAAGGTCCTGGGTTTTCGAGATGCCTAGACACTCTGCGTTTGAAAGATGGGAGGTCATAGACAGGAGTAAAGATAGATTGAGGAAGAGAGGAAGATTGCTCCAGAGTTGACCGGTTGAGTAGATGAAAGCCTGAAGATACCGATTAACCCTTGCATTAGATAGTTGGACAGAAAAGGAATGAGAAAGTGTAGAAAGTCTGGTACTGCGTGCTCTCCTTAAAGGAGGAGGCATGCAATTAGAGAGTTCAGAAGAGCAATGTCCGTTATGATAACGATAGTAAAGAGAGAGTGAGGCAACATTGCGGCGAAGAGAGAGATTGAAGACAGTAAGAGGCGGGGAATTGATGAGATGAAAAGCCTTTGATTCCACCAGGTCAAGTACGGCTGTGTGGGTTGAACCGCCCCATACATGAGAAGCATACTCCAGACAGGGGCGAACAAGACCCCTGTACAGAGACAGCAACTGAGTGGGGGTGAAGAAACTGCGGAGGCGGTACAGCACACCTAACCTCTTAGCTTTTTTAGAGAGAGAGTATATGTGATCTTTCCAGGAAAGATCACGTAAAAAGGAAACGCCAAGAATGTTAAGAGAAGAGGAAGGATTGAGTGGTGTGTGGTTGAAGGTAAGGGGATAGTTGTGTGGAAGATTGTGACGAGTAGACAGATGGAGAAACTGAGTTTTTGAGGCATTGAAAGCCACAAGGTTTTCTCTGCCACAATGAGAAAGAGCAGAAAGATCAGAGGTCAGGTGCTCCATAGCCGTACTACGCGAATCATGGAGTGACTGTTGAGAAGGACGCTTTGCGAAGCGGGTGAAGTAGTCGAGAGTGGAATCATCGGCATAGGAGTGAATAGGACAGGAAGTGCGAATTACACACACACACACACACACACACACACACACACACACATATATATATATATATATATATATACTGTATATAATATAAAATTTACAACATATGAAAGTTACACCCACCAAATTATTTTAGGGAGTTAGCCACTCTCGATATGTGCATCATTTGTAGCTCGAATTGAAATTTCCTCCAATAGATGGCGCCACTCATTCAATAATATAAACTGTATTTTTAACAAGCTTTGTTTTGTCAATCAGGTAAACAATTAATTTTAACAATGCAGACCTCGAAAACTTTGCTCGTAGGAAACGTCAATGTAACAGGGGGACATTTGTAAGAGAATTAACAAAGATAGCTTTGTCAGCTGATATACAGGGTGAACCATAGGCCACTTTACCTTCGTATTATAACAAAACTCGCTTCGATAAAGCGACTTATGGCCCACCATTTATATATAACCATTCCACCCCTTTTAAAGATACTAATTTCTTTATCAAATTAACGATATTGTTTTCAGAGTTTAAGGTCGCTGGTTCCAAATGCACTATCCCTGGGTTCGAATCCCGGTGCAGTCGGCGTACCAATTTCTTTTGAGCTAAAATTACTATTAAGCTTTACCTACTGAGGAAGGCACTGAGATTTAACGCACAGTTCATATACGAGTATAATGAAGTTTTCATAAACACCCGTGATTCTATGATATATACAGGGTGGATAAAAAAAGTGACCCCTTTGAGGTAAACTGTTATATTAAAAAAAGTAGGGGGACTAGAGCTCCCAAACTTCATAGATGCTTACTTTAGCATGTTGTTCGTCTTAATTGAGAAGTTGCTTGATATGTCTCCCTTCCTGTTCAACGCAGTCCTCAAAACGTGGAGGCCACTGATCAATATACCTGTTTACATATCGTTGAGACACCTCCTCCCAGCCGAGCAGAAATCTTTTGCGTAGTTCATTTATGTCTATTATACTGGTACCAGGGATGTAAACTTTGGACATCAGGGCTTCCCAAACACCATAATCTAGTGGGGAAAGATCGGGGCTACTAGCCAGAAACATATTGGGTTCGATAAAATCCGGTGTTTCGTTCTCAAGGAATGTGACAGTTTGGCGTGCTCTGTGAGCAGGGGCTCAATCTCGTTGGAAAGTATATCTTTCCCCACTAATTCTTTGAATATCAGTTAGAATGTTAGATAGAGTGAAAGATATACTTTCCAACAAGATGGAGCCCCTGCTCACAGAGCACGCCAAACTATCACATTCCTTGAGAACGAAACACCGGATTTTATCGAACCCAATATGTGGTTGACAAGTAGCCCCGATCTTTCACCACTTGATTATGGTGTTTGGGAAGCTCTGAAGTCCAAAGTTTACATCCCTGATACCAATATAAGAGACATAGATGAACTACGCAAAAGAATTCTGCTCGGCTGGGAGGAGGTGTCTCAACGATATGTAAACAGGTATATTGATCAGTGGCGTCCACGTTTTGAGGACTGCGTTGAACAGGAAGGGAGACATATCAAGCAACTTCTCAATTAAGACGAACAACATGCTAAAGTAAGCATCTATGAAGTTTGGGAGCTCTAGTCCCCTTACTTTTTTTAATATAACGGTTTACCTCAAAGGGGTCACTTTTTTATCCACCCTGTATATATCATAGAATCACGAGTGTTTATGAAAACTTCATTATGCTCGTATATGAACTGCGTTTGTGAAAACTATATATTAGTGTGTATATATTTTTTTCTACCTTTTAAAATGTTCCATGCTATGATTCCTCATTCCACTGAGGTCAAGCTTCTTTCCCCTCTTGAGTTGGCCTGGTGAAGTAGAGAGTTGGTTTCTTGTGTTCTCCACTTCACATAGCCAGGTACTCCCGACTCATCTGGAATTGTTCTGAGCCAGGCATCAAGTCTTTGGAAGATATCCGCCGCTACATAACTCGTGTTTCTTAGTTCCTTGGGCAGCTGGTTGAACAGTCTTGGTCCTCTCGCAACAACATTGTTCCTTCAGGGTTGAGGATGTACCCTGTCTAGCCTTTAATTTAGGAACACGACACATTCTTCCTTTTCTACTTTCCACTGTCGTTTGAGTGGTTATAGGGGTCAAAATAAGATTAGGGACTAGTTCCTCCATTATTTTCCAAGTGTAAATAATGGCGTACTTCTCCCTCCTTTCCAGTGAATATAAATTTAATTCACGCAATCTCTCCCAGTAATTTAGTTCTTCGTATCCATTGATATTGGCTGTGAAGCTTCCCTGAATCCCTTCTAGCTAACTAATATCTCCTTTTTTATATAGGGGTGTTTGGACCGAGCAGTATTCTAACATGGCTATGATCAATGTTTTCAATACAGAAATCACCATATTTCTATCCCTTCTTTTAAAGGTTCTCAGTATCTGTCCAGTTATTCTTTTTGCTCTGTTTACTGCCATCTTATTTTGTGTTTCAAGTTTCGCGTCGTCAGTCATTGTAACTCCTAAATCTTTTGCTTTAGAGTTTCTCTGAATTTCCTGTCCATTTAGGGTACATTATTCCATGGAATTTAGGTCCTCCCTTCTTCCGTGCCTTAATAGTTGAAAATTTTCAGTGCTAAATTTCATATTATTGCCTTGAAACCAACTGTAGATTCTGTTCATGTCTTTGTAGAGATCCTATATCTTCTGGGTTTCTTATTTTTCTACTAATTTTTGTGTCATCGGCAAAGGATGACAGGAGGGTATGACAGCACAAGATGACTGTCACTGGTAACTTCCTCATCTGTATCAGTTAGCATGGTTATGAAGAGTAATGGAACTAATACTGTTCCTTGTGACAGAGTTAAGGACCCCTGACTCTAATGAAGATATTCTTCGAACTGTAACGACCTACTGCCGCTCATTATGGAAATTATATACCAATTTTCCTACTTTACATGTTATTCCCATATATTTCGGTTTATATGCTCTGATTCCATGGTCACACTTGTCGAACACCTTCGCAAAGTCTGTGTATATCATCACGGTTTTCATTATTTTCATCTGCATATTATGTTATAAGAGTTCCATTACTCGTGATGGACATGATCTTCCTGACCGGAATCCATGTTGGTTATCATTTAATTTTTTCCGATTTTCCAGAAAGTCAGATTTTTTAACTATTTTTTTCAAATATTTTAGCGAGATGAGATGTAAGCAACACTGGCCTATAGTTTTTAGCCTCGGGTCAATCTCCTTTTTATATTGGAATTATGTTCGCTCTCTTCAGGATACTCTGTACTTCTCCCGTGTATAGTAATAGTCTCCATATCCAATGTAGGGGATTAGCGGTTTCATTCTTGTAGTTTTTGATCAGTGTGGCATTTCATTTGTCCGGGCCTGCCGCCGAGTGTGCTTTTAGTTTTCCTATAGCTTGTTTTAATATCATCTGCTGTAAAGTCGAAATCCGTTATATTTTCCTCTTGTAGTTCTTCTTCAAAGAACGTGTTTCTATCGCATATTAGTTTGAGTTTTGGGGATACTGAAAGACGAGTCATACTGAATTCCTAATATTTCAAATGCTTCTTTTAGATCATCGGTTAAAACATTTTCATTCTTCAAAGGTCCGATAGTCGCGCGATTTTTTTACTTCCTTTTTGCAAAATTATAGAAGTACTTTGAGTTAACCTTTATCGCTTCTATAGTGTCATCTTTCTCTGTATATTTCTTAATTATACACTGTATGACGCACTCTCTCTACTACTCAGTTTATCGTTTAATATTTTCGATGTCTCGGTCTTTGCAGTTTCTTAATTTTACAGTCGCTCTTTTTCTCATGCGGAACATTAACCTCTTATTTCAAACCTGCTTTTCTTTATTGCAATTTTGAGACATGTCTTTCCACAATTTCTAGAGCTCCTCTTTTAAGGTCAGCTGTTGTCTTCTCCTTAAAGATGGTTTTCCGGTCTATCGATTCCATGCTGATGCAGTACTTTCCCAGTTGATAGCCTTGAAGTGAAAATTAAAAATTTCGAATTTGCCTTTCATTAGTGCCTGTTCTGTCTTTTCCTGTTGTTTTTATACAGGGTGTCCCAGAATTAACTATCTATTTCAATGAAATCGGACAAATTTTTTAAAAACACACTTTTATTTATGTTTATCATGTTTAATATGTGTTAAAAATGTATAAATTTCTAAATTTTTTTCATAATTTTATTTTCATAATTTTTTCATTATCTGGTCCAATGAAAGACCGTCTGAAGTCATAGAATGGCAAAGAGACTCTCCAAAAGTTAACGTGTGGCTTGGAATGACCAAATCCAAAATTTATGGCCCATTCTTCTTTGCGGAAGCAACTGTAACAAGTACCTTCTACCTTGATATGCTTCAGCAGTTTCTCGAACCACGGCTTCTTGATGATGGCATTCTTGATAATGTTGTTTCAACAAGATGGAGCACCATAAATTTTGGATTTGGTCATTCCAAGCCACACGTTAACTTTTGGAGAGTCTCTCTGCCATTCTATGACTTCAGACGGTCTTTCATTGGACCAGATAATGAAAAAATTATGAAAATAAAATTATGAAAAAAATTTAGAAATTTATACATTTTTAACACATATTAAACATGATAAACATAAATAAAAGTGTGTTTTTAAAACATTTGTCCGATTTCATTGAAATAGTTAATTCTGGGACACCCTGTACATATTTAGTATTATTTCAATACTGTTGTGAGCTAATATTATAGTTGGGGATATTTCTATATTATTAGTTAGGTTGCTGCTGTTTGTGTACCAAATCTAGGCAGTTGTTTTTTCCTTGTATTTTCTCAACATACTCTTACTTTGTTTGTCCACAAGTCATATTCCTCCTCCAACAGTCATAACTTTATTTTAAATACAACGTAACCTTTTGATAACAACACACGCTTCTGGTTATTAATATTTTCTGAGAGTCGACCAGGTTAATGCCAAATACCCGTTTAGTTTTACTTTTGTCGTAATCCTTCCCATGTAGTGTATTAAATATTTAATCAACCATTCATGCCACAGTATTTACACTTTTCGCGAGATTATGCCTTGCATTGCTACCATGCAAATTATTATAAAAATAGAAGGCGAGATTATTTTTTTTTCCCAATGTAAGCTTCTTAACGTTATTACCTACATTTTGGGACATCGGTCGTTTCCCCAACATCAGTAGTGAAAATTAAAATACATGAATTTACTAACATAACATTTATTTTTACTTTGGGTTAAAGTATTAAAATGTCATATTTTGGAACATTTGTGTGTGTGTGTGTGTGTGTGTGTGTGTGTGTGTGTGAGAGATTATATATATATATATATTATATTAGTGTGTTTCACTCGTACAGAGGAAAATATCAAAGGTCAATATTTTTCTCCACTTTGCTTGTGCTTTTATTCCTTTTTATGTAAGAAAGATGTGCACCAATTTTGAAAGCGATTAAGTGATATTTAGGGGTTGTACACATTTGAACCTTTTATAATAAACAATTTTCTTCAGTGTTACGAAAAAATTCTCCCTTGGAACCACGGAAAATGAAAAACTCTGATAATAAAATTGGAAAATTCAAATCAATACACATTATACAATACAATTTAATAATACAAAATTTTCTTCATTATTACAAAAGAATTCTCCCTTGGAAGCACAGAAAAAAAAACTCTAGTATTAAAATCAAAAAATCTGAATCAATTTTTGAATTGGTACTAGGACGTTCTCGCCTTGGTTCTTTTCGCCACCTCATTTCGATGATGATCAACAATCAGCAACAAGAATTGTTTTTGCTTCTCGTCCTTGACTGATTCATTGAATTGCTTGATTAATGCAATTCCCCTCTCCGCTGTGTCGTTTACGACGTTCAGCGCGTTGACTGACTCTCTCAAGCCGTCATTTTTGGTGTACTCTACGTTGTCGACATCCCCGACGCCGTTGTCGAAGAATGTCTTCGTCCTTTGAGTGACGAAGTTGCTCAGATCCGTGTTCAAAAGTCAGGTTTTTCCACTCGAGTCGTTTGAGTTCCTTCCTCGACGCAGGTTTGTTCAAGGCCTGGAACATCTTTTCTTTCTCATTTGGCGATATCCGTTCATCAAGGAAAGCCAAGCCGACTAGAGTCTCCGAGAGATACTATAGATGCCTTTTGGCAACTCTCAAGGCAGCCTGGCCCAGGTCCTTGTTTGGATATGAAATCAACAGTTGAATCATGTCTAGGTAATTTTTCGGGGCCCACCTACTGACCACTGCCTCGTGCCAGAACCGGACATAAATTAAACACGTAAAAAGGGCCACGTCGTGCAATCCCCTCACCTCTCGGTCGGTGAGTTCCAGTTGCTCCTAGAACAAAACCATTTTCAGCACATAGATAGCTTTCGACATCCACCTGGCTTGATGGGCTCCTGGAGTCCTGAAGGAGAACTCAGCTCCACCCCAGCCTCCAAGGAAAAGGAGCGACAGCTTGAGGAGTTCCTCATAATCTTCTCTCGGGTGACATGAACTTTCAATGACTCCACGAAGATAACTCACCATCCTGATTCGTTCATCTTCCAAGTACCTAGTGGCTGGCTCTTCTTCATCGATCATGGTTTTGAAAAAAATTTTTGTTAATAAAGTCCCAACGCTGCTGAAATCGTCGAAACAACAGGATTTCAGGACCACATGTTGGCCCAGGGACTTATGAAAGACCTCCTTCAAAATGAGCTTATGTGGTGAGGGCAAGGCAACCACAAGAGCGACCGACCAAGGAATTGTTCAATCCTCATACATGCCCCTTGCAGAAGTCCGGTATTGAACGCCGTAGTGTCAAACGAGAGGCCAATGATGCGGTCTTGAATTCCAAATCGTTGCAGCTCCTGGATGATGGCTCGAGCCATTTGTTCACCAGTACCATCCTGGGCAACAGGCACTCCAAGAAGATGCTTGAACTCCTTCCCTGTTACCACAACAGCTACTCTATCTTCAAGCTTCTAGAGCTTCCGCCAGTAGTTTGGGGTAGTAGCTTGCTGTCCCAGTGCAGAACTAAGAGAGGTGGATCTTTGAAGATCGACTCAAGTTGTTTGGCCATTTTCTCTCGATACTTGGCATGTGCTTGATGAACAGTTGATGGCGAAATAATAATCTGCGATAAATCTTGTCCGAGACTTCTAGCAGTTGCAATGAAGGAAGTGCTTGCTTGTCGAATAGAGAGTTGTTCTCTATCCCAAGTAGTCACGAGTGTTGGATCAAGTGTGTTCGTGGAACTGAAATCATGCTCATCACACCTTGACAAGCGATGTCAAGAAGGTCAGCAAGGTCTCCCTTCCACACCTGACGCTTCATAATGGCTTTGTCCGTCTCTCTCGACTTCTCCAAGTTTTGGTACTCTTTGTACAGCTTTAGTATAGCAGCTCTAATATTCTCCTCTGTCTTCATGGGGATATTCGCCTTCTTCCAAACTTCTTGAAGCTTGATACTCGTAGACTTGATGGAAAGGGGGATTGTTTCCTTCAGCTCCAGGTGATGGTACATAAAGCAGAGGAGGACTTGCTCCCAGGATGGCAATCTTGCTCCTAAGAGCTCTTCGACTGGAGTCTTTTCAATCAGCCAGATCTTCTTTCTTTCCATTTTCAACACTTTTTGCACCTGTGAAAGAAAAGAAAACATGACAATATGTTGGAAGTTGGGACGTTCTCGAGATTTGGTACAAAGGGCTAAGGTATCAGAGGTGACATAAGTGTGCAACTTCTAAATGGTGTTCAATTTGCTTCAAATTTGATACATATTCTTTACAGATCATAAGGTGTACGGGGAAGAGCAAAGTGTAGTGAAATTCACAACTTCATAAAAGTGGAACACCCTTATTACTGTATACCGGGTGTCCGAGAATTATCTGTACAAGTTTTGGCTGTTATTAAAAGTCAACCATGAAGTGTAGAAATTCCAGTGTTATCCCATTTTACAGAGAAACTCATTAAGTTTTTTCTGATAACAAGTTTTGACAAGTTTTTTCTTTTTTGTACGCGGGTGACAGACATTGATGATTTAAAAGCAAGAATCACAGCTGCTATTGAGCGAATTGATGTGGATATGCTGCAGCGTACATGGCAACATTTGGATTATCGATTGGATGTTTTGCGAATCACTGATGGTGCACATATCGAATGTTTGTAACAACGTTACTTTAATAAAAGAAACTTTTGAAAATACAGATTCTAAATAATCTTGTTTAAGAATTTTATGTGTTATCAAGAATTTTATTAAAAGATGAAATTGTACAGATAATTTTCGGACACACTGGAATTTCTAAAAAACTTGTCAAAACTTGGTATCAGAAAAAACTTAATGAGATTCTCTGTAAAATGGGACAAAACTGGAATTTCTACACTTCATGGTTGACTTTTAATAACAGCCAAAACTTATACAGATAATTCTCGGACACCCTGTATATAAATATAAAAATAAATAAATAAAAGTTCTGTCGGCTAACTCGTCTTTGAAGTTTTCTAATGCTACTGACAGTTAATTTTTTTTTTTTTTTCGCAAAAGCGGAGTTTTATTTAGTTTTAACATGAAAGATTTTTGGAAGAGAATTTAATTTGTTAAAAATGTTGTAAAATGTGTGTACAGTACATAATATTTTGCTTTACTTTATCGTTACCAAAATTTTCTCCTTGTTTCAATAATTTTCCCTGGTTATAAAATAACCCTTTCCAATGTTCGAACCCCACCACCTTCTTGAATAGAAGGTGAGGTACTAGCTACTACACTACGATGGCATAGAGTTAACGTAACCTGTCATACACGTAAACAACCAAGGAAACGCGTAACGCTTTCGCATCCATCCAAAGGCATTTTACTCGTATCTGTTAACTCACCGGCACTCGAGGTGTAATGACCAGCATTTCATTCAGATTATCTGGTGCAATGCTGGCGTTTCATAAATTGAATATTATGCGTGAATCCACACAATGTGTCATGCTTGATATTACATATATGAAGTGGCGCTCATAAGTATTCGTACAGAGAAAACATGGAAACCTGTAAAACATCAAAGAATTTGAGGAAAATAAAAAAATGGTAAAATGCCAAAAGTTTTCATATATATATTCACTTATAAAATTACTTGGTACTCTGTGTGTTCACCCTTTTTTGAATGACTTCAATGATTCGTTTTGGGTATTTTTCTACAAAGTTTCGACATCTCTCGGAAGAAATTTTTAGCCATTCTTCTAAGGAAATATGTTGCAATTCATTCAGATTCGAAGGGTTTCTCTCGCGGACAACTTTTTTCAAATCAAACTATACACTCTCGATTAAATTGAGATCTGGGCTTTGACTGGGCCATTCGAGAAGTTTGAATTTCTTTTGTTAAAGCCATTTCATGGTGCTCTTATTTTTTGTTTTGGATCATTATCTGTTGCAATACCCAGTTGCGATCCATTCGCAACTCCCGAATTGAAGGCAATACATTTTCCTCTAAAATTTCCTGATAATTCTTGTAATTCAAGATTCCATTGGACAACCACCTTTCCTGGACCAGAAGCCACTAAAGCATCCCCAAAGAAGCAAACTACCACCATCATGTTTAACCGAAGGAAGGATATTGTTTTTCTCCGATGCATTATTTGATTTTCGCCAAACATACCGTTGCTCGTTGTTCCGAATAATTAAATTCAATTAAATTCAATTCAATCAAGGCTTTTCATTTCTTTATAGCTGCAGCAACCGTCGTAAAATGAATTCGAAGAATTCCTATCTTCCTATAACTCTTTCCAGACTCGTGTGCAACAATAACAAATATCTTGAGATCTGTACACAGCTCTTTACCACGACAACCCATTACTTACTGATGACTCGTACAGTCATTCATCTTCCATGAAGATTCACAGAGGAAATTCTATAATTCAGAATTGTCGTCTCTAATCAATAAACGGACAACTACTGATAAAAAATTTACCTTCTTCAAGCCTAAGGTGAACACGCAAAGTATTAAATAATTTTGTAAATGTACGAAAACTTTTGCATTTTAACTCTTATTTTCCTTAATTCTTTAATGGTTTACATTATATGTTGGAGTTAAACTAAGTATTTTATTTAAGTTTTTCTAAACGAACGCTAAACTTTTCATAAATATCTTATGCATGGTACAAAAGATAAAGACAAATATGACCGAACTATCTCTGTACGAATACTTATGACGCCAGTGTTCATGCGTTTGTCATAAGAGTACTCTTCTGTTTATTAATACTCCGTGTTCCTACTTAATTTATATGTTAAGTATACGAAAGTAATGTTAAACCTTTAAGGACTGAAGATGCCAATTGGTAACGTTTCAAATACACGCATTCATAACTTAACCCTACAAAAAATTCAGGGCTTAAAGGGTTAAATTAACAAAATATTTAAAAAGAGGATCTATTTTGCTGAAATGTTAACTGATGTTGAAAGGTAACAATGTTAATTTAAGTATCCCATTTTTACTTGCATCTGAATAACCCTTAAAAATCTGTTTTAACCAAAGTATTTTATTTTCACAAAATACCAGCAATACTTTACGTTGGTGTTGCGGGTTAACAACAACCAAGATTCACTCTAGGTTAACCCAAGAAGGAAGGAAGCTGAGAGAGGTGGAAATAGAGAATGAAAATAGCAAAAGAACTAAAGCTCTCGTACCATGATTGCACTTTGTAAACGTGTAAAGCTTTCGCAGAGAAATAGACAAGGCTCTCGTTCTACCAGACACTACTGACAGAAATAGCAGTGAAATAAGAAGTACAGGAAAGTAAGAAAAATAATAATGAAACGAATTGCTTTAGGAGTTCATTGAATAATAAAGGAAGATCATACTTGGTTATAAAATTCCGCGTAAACTATTATTATTTTGTAATCCTTAAAATGTTGTAATAAAGATTGTAGTTACTAACTCTGATCTTAGCAGATACCTTGTAATTTGGATTTATCCTTTAACATATGGCTGAGAGAAAGGGTAATTGTTATATAAATCGTGTTCGGTTCCCTTTATATTAGCAAAAAAAAAATAAATATAAATGCTGATTTAAGATTTAAATACACTTTTATTATATTCGTGTATTAAGTGTATCAGTCATTAATGTACATATTTCTTGATATTTAAAATGTAATGTACAATAATGGTATGTAAATGATTTAAGACAGTCGTATGTGATCTATTCAAGGACTGGATACAAACCTTTTCAGTAACTCAGAGATGACCTTGTATGTGGCATTAAGTTATGGTACAATGAGAAAGATTCCCTTAATAAATAAAATTAAATGTTAATTCTTAAGATTAAGCCATACCAAAAAGAAAAGAAAAAGCGAGAGAGCGGAAACCAAAATATAATATCTTTTTATGCAGAGAGGAGAGGCCAAGGGAGAATGCCTGCAAAAAACGCCCCACCACCAACATAGAGGAAAGAGAGCCAAAATCAAGGTCCAAGGTTTTCGAGATGTCTAGACACGGTGTGTTTGAAAGACTGGATGTCATAGACAGAGGAAAGATGGATTGAGTTAGTGTTTCGGAGTTTACTGGTTTAGTAGATGAAAGATTGAAAATACCGATTAACACTCGAGTTAGAGAGTTGGACAGAAGTTGGACAGAAAATGAATGAGGATGTGTTGAAAGTCTGGTACTGCGCGCTCTCTTTAGAGGAGGCATGCAGTTAGAGTTCAGAAGAGCAGTGTCCGTTATAATGGCGATAGTGAAGAGAGAGCGAGGCAACATTGCGGCGAGGAGAGACTGACTGAAGACAATCAGTAAGAGGTGAGGAAATGATGAGACGAAAAGCCTTTCATTCCACCCAATCAAGTAGAGCTGTGTGGGTTAAGCCACCCCACGCGTGAGGGGCCACCATACAGGGACGGACAAGACCCCTGTACAGAGACAGCAACTGAGTCGGGGTGAAGAAACCACGGAGCCGTTACAACACACCTAATTCTTAGAAGCTGTTTTCGAAAGAGAGTGCACGTGAGCTTTCCAAGAAAGATCACGAAAAAAGGAAACGACAAGAATGTTGAGTTGTACATTGTTGAAGGTAAGGAGAAAGTCGTGTGGAAGATTGTGACAAGTAGACAGATGAAGGAATTTAGTATTTGAGGTATTGAAAGCCACAAAGTTTTCTCTGCCCCCAATCAGAGACTAAAAAGATCAGAGGTCAAGTTTACAATGCTAAAATAAAGATGTAAAGCCCATTTTTTGTGGCTAAAGCCAGGTTGAAGTTTAATCCTTTACTGCATAAACGGACAAATTTGTAACCTCTCAAATACACGCATTCATAACTTAACCCTACAAAAAATTCATGCGGTAAAGGGTTAAATTTAGTGTAAAATTTGCACGTATTATATACGCTGGCCTTGCCTATTACACATTTTTTTTTTTCACAATACGAGAGAAGGCGAAGAGCTGAAGTTAGTTTACGAATTCCTTTTAAAGTATTGGCATGCGGTGCTTTTTGAATGAAGACGCGTTCTAACATCCAATAGCTTGTCTCCCTGATAAATTATCTCGGCATGTCAAGCAATTTCCTCGAATTAACATTTGCGAAGTGTGTTAAATATTGCGTCCACCATTCTAGTTTTTGAATTTTGTAGATTATCCAATACATTATTGTGCAAATTATTATTAAAAGTGCCCTTCCTTTTTTTTGTATAATTTAAACTTTTCTTGTCAAAATCTGCATGGATCGATTTCGGTACACGTTTGTTTGAGGAGCTACTAAAGAGTAAAGTACAGGGTGGGTCATAAGTCGCTTTACCGAAGTGAGTTTCGTTATAATACGAGGGTAAAACGACTTATGGTCCACCTTGTATATGAGAACCATTAAGTTCATTCTAATTATAGGTATTAAATAAAATATTAATTCTAATGTTTACCTTATACTCAAACTCAGTCGGGCCATCCGTTTTGACGGCGTCCTAGTTTTTTCAATATTTATGAAATTCAACATCACCAACTTTACAAGATTTACGACAAATTTTCGTTAAAATGTGTATCATATTCTAACCTAAAATCTAAATATTTTCTGATGTTTTGTGAATATTATTGCATTGAAATAACAACATGTGGGATTGTTTAAACTTTTTCGAAATGGTAAAGGTCACTTGACGGAGTGAACCTACAGCTTTGCGGGGAAATCCGAACAAACTGCGGGTTACTACATCATCTGAACGCGGAGAACGGTCAGTCATCCAACTGCTGAGTAGATTAACGTCGCTTAAACTCGCTGATCTAACGGGAAGGTGTGTTGTGACGTGGTCACGACATACCCCTATTTATAATGAAAACCGAGTGCTGTCATCGATTCAGAAATGGAAATACACTGGGTCATAGGGTAGGTTTGGCGAACTGTATTTGCGAATTTATTTACTTCTTAAAAGTATGAATACGGTTTAAGTACTCTACAGGGTGTTGACAAAAGTAAATAGACACTACGATGATTGTCCTCGAGAATAAATGGCAAAGCTTATCAATGGAATGCGAGAACGTGTGTCGGCTTTACATAATGCAAAGAGGAATGCAACACTAGTCTATATATATTGAATCAATAAAATGCTTATTATATTTATTGACTTTTATTATCAAATAAAACTGTCAAAACGGAAGGTCTCTCTTTACTTTTGTTATCCCTCTATATATTGTCCTGTTCTCCCCTGTCCCCCACCGCCCCGCTACCCTGATTAAATGATGTTTACGGTTCAGGGAATAAATCTAAATCCTTCTATGCCTGTACAGTGTACAGGCGTCGGATTTGGGAGTCCGATACTTGAAATGAGCAAATTTCTTTGACAGTAACGTAATGCTGTCTGGGCATTTGAATCACAATTACCAAGAGGTTTTGAACGTTGTGAACAGTGTTTTCAATCTGTTCGTTCTTCAAAGACTGAAAAAGTTTTAATTTTGTCGCTTTAACTGGGATTAGTTTTGATTTTCAGCGGCTGAGACTTTAATCATAATGAGTTCTTTGTAAAGAACTCATCAATACTTGCCCCATTTTTTGTATTGTGTATCTGCAGCAAGCTTTTTTATGGGTTTTGATTTTATTCACTACTAGCGGAGCGACCCGGCGTTGCTGGGGTGTATGTTGAACGCTAAGCTAACGAAAATATCACGACTTAACCAATCGTCAAGGGCGTACAATTAACCTAACCGGGCATTCACTATATACAGGGCGTCCCAAAAAAATGTGTATACACTTTAAATAATTATAAAGGCAGTGTTTATTAAAATACATTTCATTTTCAAAATGTAATAGAATCTACAGACATTATTTAATTGTTTTGTCAACGCCTGTTTTCAAACTGACGTCCGTTCTGGTCCAGGCACTGCTGATAACGCGAAGCAATGGAATCGCAAACATCACGAAACATTTCGTTTGGTATTTGTGTGCATTCTCGTTCAATGGCTGCTCTCAATTCAGCGACTGTTGCAGGTTTTATAGCGTAGACTTTGTCTTTTAAGTATCCCATAAAAAAAGTCTAGTGGTGTGAGGTTTGGTGAACGCGGAGGGTATTCTACGAAACCCCTTCGTCCAATCCACATTCACATCGTGCCAAGTACCACTCGCAATACTCCACTCTTCGGTCCGGATCATCTTCATTAATAGCATGGACTAATCTTGGAATGTAACTTTTCCATTGACAGCGCTTCAAAATGCGTTGGACAGACGATTCTGAAATTCCTACCTCACGACTCGCTTGCCGCACAGATTTTCTTGGACTTTGGTGATACGTTTCCAGTACTCTTTCTTGCTTTGTGGGGCTTGTCGATGTCCGTGGTCTTCCGGAACGCTTCTTGTGGACATTCTGAACAGTTCCATCGGCTTCAAACTTATCTCTAATTCGAGTGATGGTAAGTCGCGTTGGTGGATCTGTTTGAAACTCCCTCCTAAACTGTCTTTGCACTTCAACTGCGTTTTCACACTTCCAGTAGCATTTTAGAATGAATTTCCTTTGTTCAAAGCTTAGTCTGACTGCCATTATTAATTCTAATGGGTTTAACTTGGAAAGAAAGAAACATCAATTGAGCTATCAGCTGTTAAAGTGTGTATACATTTTTTTGGGACGCCCTGTGTATATATATATATATATATGTGTATATATATATGTGTGTGTGTGTGTGTGTATTTATTTATTTATTTATTTATTTATTTATTTATTTATTTATCGTTCAACATCCACCCAGACAACGCCTGGTCGCTCCGCTAGTTTTAATTGTATGTGAAGCTCAAGATTTTCATGACTGTCTTCTTTTCTATAGTTTTATTGACCAAATAATTAGTCATGAAAATCTTAAAGATTCAGAAATCTTGACAATATGAAGCTCAAAATTTTCACGGCTGCGTTTCTTTCTGTAGTTTAACCCTTTACTGCCCAAAAGGACAAATTTGTAACCTTTCAAATACACGCATTCATAACTTAACCCTACAAAATATTTGGCCAATAAAGGGTTAATCGCGGTGCTGGGTCCTTCGGGCCCAGTAATTTTAATTATTTAATTTATCAACACCCAGGTGCACAACCTGGGGACCTAATCAATGTGTGTGAAGTTCCATGTTTGGAACTGCTTCCATTTTGGAGTTATGGCTGCAACACACACACACCACACACACACACACACACACACACACACACACAATTAGCCTTCGGCTAAGCGACAAAAGTTAAAAAAAACGCCATGTACGCTTGTACAAAATTCTGTATTTTGTGAAATCGAGGAAAACAAGTCGGTCCATAAATTTATAAAAATATAACAGCCATAAAAATTTTGAGCTTCATATCCAAAGCCAGTGAGACTAAATTTGTGAAACTGCACTCAGAATGTAAGAGGTTCATGAGCTTAACCCTTATCAGGAACCATGAGGATGTTAAGTCATTGAAGGATACATATTATTCGTTAAAAGTTCTTAAATGTCAAATATAATGTTTTGTGATTTTCATTACAGACTTTTTATAGCACCATTTTGTAAGATTTTTGGCCTGCCATAAGGTCTTAATAAGAATACCACACAAAAAACATTTGGCGTTAAAAATTCAAAGTTAAAAAACAAAATATTTAGAGGTAACACACACACACACACACACACACACACACACACACACACATACACACACTTCTTCTACAGCATTATTAGTCCCGCACCTGCGTGGGGTCGCTGCTGCGGATCCTCCTTCTCCACTCTTGTCTATCCTGTACCAGCTCGACATCCAGCTCCCGCTCCCTCAGGTCGTCCCGAACACGAACACTGTCCCCACCTCGCATGGTCTCTCCTTCCTCGCCCGTCTTCTCTGAGCTAGCTTCTTCAGCCGCATCCGCTCATGGTGCGGTAGCCCTCGTCCACTTTCTACTGGGCAGGGCGATCCCCCCGCGCGTCGGTTACGGCGGACGCCCTAGCATGTATTTCTATGATCCGCATATCATAATGGTATTGGCAAGGTTTTACGCCGGATGCCCTTCCTGGTGCAACCAGAAAGAAAGACAAATAATTAAATTTATAAATATGAAGTTTCAGAAGGTAATTATCGTAATATTTTCTCTGTGAAGAAGATATTAAGCCTTCTCCTTTATATATATTTTTTTTTTTAGGATCTCCACAAAAATAATTTTTCTGTACCTTTTGTAATAATTTTCTCTCCCTTAATCGCTAATAATTTTCCTTTACAAATTCATGTCTACTCTCTCTTTCCTCTGGACTGAAATTCTTCAGCTCACTTAATACATCTTCCGCCTACGATGCCTGGGGGTGGAGAAGCCAGCCCATTCCCCAGCCGGTCCCAAGCCCGGATAAAAGAGGAGGGTTGGCGTCAGGAAGGGCATCCGGCCTTAAAATTTATTGCCAAAACCGGAGGATGGCACGCGGACCAAAGAAGGCTCAAGAGAGAAGACTGGCATGGATGGTATGGGCGTGTAATGAGAAGAGACGAGAACTACGTTGGGAGGAGGGTGTTATCTATGGAAGTGCCCGGGAGGAGAAAGAAAGGAAGACCGAGGATGAGGTGGAGAGATCGCATCAGGATGGACATGAGCGAGAAGAACCTGACGGAGGAGATGGCGCAGGATAGGGAGGAGTGGAGAAGTATCCGCAACAGCGACCCCATATAAATGGGACTAATAATGCTCCAGAAGAAGCACTTATATATATATACACTGAAACCAATACAAAAGAGTACATATACAAAAACTGTCAGTATCTCTCAACTTCTGATGGCCGAATGAATAACTTAACTGTTCGCAAAATTCGAATCTGACCAGGGTAAAGTAAATTTATTTCTAATGTATTTAATCTTAAAACTTAATCAGGAACAACATACTAACAGCAACTTAACATAAAACTGATAGTAATGTAATTACACTAGGTCAGGGGTGGCCAAACTTTTTACGGTCGCGTGCCCACCAAAGTTGTATATATTACACCAAATTATAAACATTGTCTATTTTTTTTTATGCTCATTTTTTGGATAACAATTTCTATGCTTAGGCGTGCCAGACAAATTTGATCGCGTGCCCAACTAGGTTAATGAAAACAAACTGAAGTGGTATTTAACTGACATTTCCTCCAATAGATGGCGCCACCCACTTAGATTAAATTATTTTCAAGGAATTATTTCTTAAAATATTTCATCAAGCATCGAAGTTTGATGAAAATACTTTCATCACCTGAAGTACTTGTTCGATGAAAATTTCCCACATCTTGATGAAAATTCTAGTCAGTGTAGAAACCGCCATTAAATATATTTTTTTTAACTTTGAATTTTTAACGCCAATGTTTTTTGCATTTCATTCTTGTCCTGGTTTTAATTTTTTAAGTTTATCATCATGCACACAAGAGAATTTCCTCTTTGCACGACTCATTTTTCAGATTAGTAATCTGTTGACAAACTATTGAAAATTTCAGAATTTAGCAAAAATTCACTTAGTTCGGAAAAAATCTTAGATAGTGACAAATTTTAAAAAAAAATAAAAACTTGTTATACTCGTGTACACACACACCACACACACACACACACACACACACACACACACACACACACGAGTCTATTTCGAAGTTTTCGTGACCGCTGGAAAATAAAAATAAAAAATTGGATAGAACTTTATTAATTACTTTTTGAGTTAATAACGTAAGAAAAAGAATATTTAAACAAAATAAAGTTGGACCAGAAATAAAGTCTACAATCTGATATTTTGCACGTCTCTTTTTTGCAGTCTATACAGCAGCCAATCTTCGTGGCACTGATTCAACCTGCTTATTGACAGGATCTGGAATATTATTATTTCGGCTTTATTCTATCGCTTCCTACAGATCAATAGGGTTATTATGATCGGCTTCCCCCCCCCCCCACATTGGTCAGCACGGTGTGTTCTGTGTTCTCATTGTTTCAGATAATTCAAGCGAAAGTTGTTTTGGGTCATTATCATCCAATCCGAAAATGATAAATGACCTAAGACGAGTCCAACTTTGCATGAATTACCTGAAAAATAGAGGAAGACAGAATGTGCTCACCACAATGAAATTAATGCCACGAGGAGCGGCAGTAATACTGACTGCAAAAGGTGAGACGTACAAAATAGGTATGTAAGATTGTAGTCGTCTAAATATTTATGGTCTAACTTAATTGTTTTCCATATCCATTTTCTGTCATTAATTTATTAATTAATAAAGTTTCATCGTATATATGTATATGTATATATGTATATGTGTATGTATGTAATGTGTATGTATGTGTGTATATATATATGTATGTGTATATATATATATATATATATTATATATATATATATATATATATATATATGCACCTCGGTGTTGTAGTGGTTAGTGTCGCTGACTACGAATCCATCGGCCCCGGGATCGAGACCCGGTGACGGCAGGCGTCGCGCAGCAAAACCCAGCTGTTCATCCTTCCACACAATAAAAAAAAATTGGTTGGTACATAAATGGGTACCCTGGGTAGCCTAGTGGTTAAGACGCTGGCCCGCTCGTGGGGCGTGGTTCGGATTCTACGTTAAACTGTAGGTCTAAGGTGGAGTGAAAAGCTTGACCTTCGTCAGAATGAACAATTCGGGCGGAAGCAAAACCAAAGGTTACCAAAGGTTATATATATATTTGGAAATGGAAAAAAAAATGATTGGCAGTCCAACAGTCCATGACAAATAGTAATAATAGAAACTGAAACTAAAGTAAAATAAATAAAAATTCAATTACTAAGAATAGAAATACAAATAATGAAAAATAGCAAAGTTGAAGTTAAGTGGAGTTAAAGACAAATGATTTCATACCATGGAGTCCTTAGCTTGGATGATATATGGCAGGACTAATGAATAGCTTGGATAATTGAGTTGATCGATTTTTTAGGTCTTTGCATTTGACTGTATTGAGCACATCTTGTTACCTCAAGGGTGCTCGAGACATTGTGGTTAGCAAACATTTGCAAAGCTGAACATCTTGAGGGTAACTTGTGTAAGAGTCTGAAAGATATGTTATAAAGCAAGTTTTGGGTTCCGTCAGGATTTCATTTTATAATTCACTCAATGTTGCTGCCCATATATATTAGTGTAGAAGGTACGAAAGCGCGTCTCTCTAGCTTCACTTGTACAGAATCAGAAATTCCTTAGTCATGTTTGCTTTTATATAGAGGCTTCGATATTGTTTACTTGTATCAGTCATCACTGAGAAGCTAGTGATGATCTGACTCAAATACTTAAATTCTTGTACTTCCCCTATTGGTCTCTCATTTTCAAACTAACATCAGCTAACTGACTGGAGCTTTTGGAATGGAATTGCAGAACCTTAGTTTTTGTACCATAAAAAGAATATGGATCTGCGAATATAATTCGCAGATTTTTGGAAGACAACCCAGACATTTAACAGAAGAACATAACACCATATCATCGGCATAAACAAAGTTATTTATCCTCATGTTATCTATACAACACCCAACTTTTGCCTCATTAAGCTAAGCAATTAAACCATCAATATTTATATTAAACAGCAGAGGAGAGAACAAGGAGCAGTGCCTCATTCTGCAGGAGGAACGAAAACACTGGACAATACATTGCCCTATCTAACCGTTAAAGACTCGTGGATATACCAAATTTTCAATATATTTACTATGTACAAAGGAACTTATCTGTCCTAGTTTTTAAATAATATATTGTGGTTCACTCTATCATATGCCTCGCTTATATCCAAGAAACAACAATAAATAGTTGAATTACTGTCAGTATGTTCAAATACAGTTTCCTTTAACAGATAGATGCATAATCAATTGAGTGGAACTTTTAAAACCAAACTGATTAATCTGCGTAGCCAAAGTTTCTGTAGTAGTTTCAAGAAGCAGACCACAGCAATAGGTCTGTACTTTTAGCTGGATAGGTGTGTGTGTGTGTGTGTGTGTGTGTGTACACGGTATATATATAAGGAAAAATATATTTTATACAGAAGTAATTTTAAATATAATTTTTTTTTTTATTTATACAGAATACTTTTATTAAAAACAAAAGCTTAATTATCCGGATTTAAGGAAACACACTTTTTTTAGGCTTTAAAAACTTTTCTATCAGTGTACCATTAATTACACGGACTTTTTCGCTTTATATAGTTGAGTAACGAATACACTGACCATCTAACTGTTATTGTTAGACTGAATTCGTGCTGTACTCGTATTTCGAAATTTTCAATATTTTTCCAAAGATTTTAACTCCGTTTCCCACTAACTTCTCAATTACGGAAATATATTCGTTGAAGAAACGTAAAATTTAAAAAAAAAATCCCCATAAATTACCAATTAGTATGTTTTTCGAATTTTATTACTTTGGTTGAAAAGAAATTTAAATTACTTTAAAAAGTAACCTACGTAATTTTTTCTCGATGAATTTATTTCCTGAAGTTTACATTCGGCTTTTATTCATGTACGTGTTTAATGTATTGAACAGAAGCGAGACAAATGACGAAGTACGAAGTATTGATCTGTATCACTCACTATTTCACTGAAAATTTTGGATGAGAAATTGGAAGACAATCTATGAATTTTGGAAGCGGGTGAAGGAGAAAAAGTGTGGATTCAGGTAAGGAAGAGCATGTTATCAGAACAAATGACAACGGAATCATTGATGCTATCGAAGATAGTACCAGCAAGTTCGTTTCAGAGCGTAACGAGTGGTTCAGTGGAAGGAATATCTGGGCTAACGACATCTGATTGACGTGACGAAATGGACGAGTTATTTTGGGTTAAATTAAGTCGGGTTAGTATAGATTAGGTTAATCGAATATGTACATCTATTCTAATAATCGGGATACACTGGGCCGTAATGTGTAGGCGTGTCCTAGTGTTATATCCTGACTATTGGAACAAATGCTACATCGTAATACCACAAGGCATATCAGTACAGTAAACTGTACATAAACCGTACATTAAGCTACTTAATTTCATGTGTTTTTGATACTCGTGTACACAGTATAATGCAATCTATTGTATTTTGTCGCGTACACACATTTATTTTAATGTGTTTTGTTAATCCTTGATTACAGTTTGAGCACAGGTTCCAAGAAAAAGTCTCTCACTTAGTCGCATACCCCGACTGGCACTAATTAGTATGGTTTATAGAGAGTTTACTCTTACTCGTAACACTGTTACGATATAATCCTACATTATAACCATAAATTATTTAACAGTGACTCCCGTACGCCATTCCTTACAAAAAAGAAAAATTGATGGGACAATGGAAGAGATATTTGGATGTAAAATAATTTTTTTTCACTATGAAAAATGGTTTGGCTCAGTGGTAAAGATAGATAACGGGTATCGATTGGATTTATTGATTAAAGTCGGTGTTCCAGCCATGACGAAATTTTTTTTTAATTGAATGTTTGATTCATCATCTTCTGTAGTTACATACGAGATAAAATAACATTTTTATTAAGGTTTTAGTCGCGAGCTTAATTCGAATGTTTACACTATGTAGCTTTGTATGCTGTGCATAAATAATTATTTTTCAATATTGCAGTAACCTTTTTCGTTCATTTTTTTTTTACAGTATTTTTACTCGGAATAACCAACTTGGAGAATGTTCAAAAAATAATTAAAATTTTCATTTTACTGTATATATATATATATAGTAATTTAGATCCTTGTGGAAAATAGAGTTAAAAGGTTATTACTTTCCTCGGACTTTTTAATCGATTTTATTGTTTTGACACGGTTTTCATGTTTTCCATCTAATAGATAGATAGATAGATGGTTGACAAGAGTAAATAAATAAACAGCACGATAATTGCCCTCGAGAACAAATGACAAAGCTGATCAATGGAATGCCAGAACGTGTGTCAGCTTCACATAATAGAAAGGGGAAAGCAGCACGATTCTAAATATATTGATTTAGTAAATCTGTCATTTATTGACTTATTACAAATAAAAAAACATTGGAAAAACCGAAGGTGTTTCTTTTGTCAACAATCTGTACATGTATATATGTTTTTTAATGTGTGTGTGTGTGTGTGTGTGTGTGTGTGTAAAGTTGGCTATAGAGATTATTGTAAAGTTATATTAAAGGAAAGTGAAAATTAGGTAGTAATAAATATAAAAACTAAACATTATTGACTAAAAAAGTAGTACCACAACTATATTTAAATTATTATATACTCTTATATTAAAGAAATATCGACATTAAAAACGTGAAAGTACTCAAATACTCAAAAGGAAAGCCAAGTTAGTGAAGTATACATGCAAACATAATGAGAACACACACACCTCGCTCTAAAAATACTTCTCAGTCACAGATACGGCGCGTAGCGAATATGACCTTTCCCAAACGAGTCTAAATCCACACTAAAGGGTTTTGAATGAAAGATCCCGCGCATTTTGGGGTTTTAAAAAAGTAATACAAAAAGAAACCAGGGCATTTTTACCTGGATCTGATAAGCAGGAGGAAGCTTTTTATCGAGATAAACTTCGATTGAGATGGAGGGGAAATCTTGCTCTATGATTGTCATGGAAAATAAAACGAGGGGAGAGATATGAATCACGGATTCGTAATTGGGCACTAAAGAAAAACGTGTTTATATTTCATAACTGAAGCAAATATTAAACTTTTGAACACGAGTGTTTGACGTTAGAAGGAGACTTTTTATCCTTACAAATTGGAAACCATATTACCTCGATCCTCCACCGATGCATAATGTTAGTTCCGTTAGTGAACTAGGATGAACGAAAGGTGAACGCAGCGCTCATTTAACCAATATTACATAGTATCCTGTATGACGTCATGAATTTTAATAATGAAGGATTAAATACCTTTTAACAACCTTTCAAATGTCCCCTGCGATGATTCCTCATTTCACGAAGGTCAAGCTTGTCGCCCCTTCTCTTGAGTTGGCCTGGTGAAGTAGCGAGTTAGTTTCTTGTACTCTCCACCTCACATAGCCAGGTACGCCCGGCTCATCGGGGATTGTTCTGAGCCAGGCGTCTAATCTTTTGAAGATGTCCACCGCAACACCACTCGTGTTCCTTAGGTCTTCACCGCTTCCCGGAGATCAGCGAAGTTAAGCGACATTGGGTCTGGGTAGTAGTTGGATGGGAGACCGTCCCCTGCGCCCAGATTATGTAGCGACTCGTGGTTCGGATCCCACGTGAAGCTGTAGGTCCCCTCTGTCATATGACCTTGGATGTTGCGAAGTAGGTTAAACAACCCCAATTAAAAAAAAAAAAGCCTTAGGTCTTTGGGCAGCTGATTAAACAGTTTTGGTCCTCTCATAATAAAACTATTTTCTTTCAGGGTTAAGGATGTTCCCTGTCTCTCCTTTAATTGGGGAACACGACACAGTCTTCCTCTTCTACTTTCCACCGTTGTTTGGGGAGTTACAGGGTTCAGAGTAAAATTAGGGACTAGTTTCTCCATTATTTTCCAAGTGTAAATGATGGTCTCTCTCTCTCTCTCTCTCCAGTGAATATAAGTTTAGTTCGCGTAACCTTTCCCAGTAATTTAGTTTTTTGCACTCGCTGATCTTGGCTGTGAAGCTTCTCTGAATCCCTTCTAGCTGTCTAATTTCTTTTTTTTTATATGGGCATTATTGGGCATGTTAGGACCGAGCAGTATTCCAATTTGGGTATGATCAGTGTTTTCAGTAGAGGAATCATTATATTTCTATCCCTTCGTTTAAAGGTTCTCAGTATCTATCTGCCCAGTTATTCTCTTTGCTCTGTTTACTGCTATCTTATTTTGCATTTCAAATTTCACATCATCAGTCATTACAACCCCTAAATCTTTTGCTTTAGAATTTCTCTGAGTTTCCTGTCCATTTGGAGTATAAGGACTCCATAAGGACTTCTTTATTTTTCCTGCAATCACTACCAAAAGTGGGGACTCGTCGTGCGTCATGTCGCAACTCCACTTCCCATTAAATCAGCGAGGTTAAGCGACGTTGGATCTGTTCAGTAGTTGTATGGGTGACCGTCCTCCGTGTTCAGATGATGTGGCGACCCTTAGATGGCTCGGATCCGTCTCATGGCTTATTTTTGCTCTCAGAAGTGATGCGCTAAAATTAACTACATTGGATAATCCAAATAGCTCCTATATGAAAGGTAGACCATTTTCAATTTAGAGTACCATAAAAAGATGGGTATACAAAAAAGTAAATTAAAATAGTGGCATCCTACCCACAAGCGAATTAAACTGAACGTTTTCAAAAGCATGCGCTTCGGTGGTGGTGTGATTAGCGGCGCTGACTACGAATCCATCGGCCCCGGGATCGAGACCCGGTGATGGCAGGCGTCGCGCATCAAAACCCAGCTGTTCATCTTTCCCCACAAAAAAAAATTGGTTGGTAGATAAATGGGTATCCTGAGTAGCCTAGTGGTTAAAACGCTGGGCTGCTGGTGGGGTGTGGTTCGGATTCTACGTTAAATTGTAGGTCCAAGGTGGAGTGGCAAACTTGACCTTCGTCAGAATCAACAATTCGGGCAAAAGCAGAACCTAGGTTAACTAAGGTTTATATATATATATATATATATATATATATATATATATATATATATATGATGAATAAAACCACGAAGGAAAAAGAAACACAAAGGGGTGCTCAAGCGCTTTCGTCTAATGACATCCTCATATATATATATATATATATATATATATATATATATATATATATATATATATAATGTTACGGCCCATTTGCAAAAAGGCCAATATGATGGCCTTTTTGCAAATAGACATTACAATGCCGGACACTGAAAAAAGGCTAGCATATTGGCCATTTTGCAAAATGGCCGGCATTGTAATGCCCATTTGCAAAAAGGCCATCATATTGGCCTTTTTTGCAAATGGGCCAGCCAACCGAGAAGGAAGTCGGTCTACGTGAAGTTGCAATATCAGACTCCATGGGGCATGGGCAGGGATTCTTAACGTGCGGCTGCAGGAAATCTTGTCTAAGCAAGCGCTGCAAGAGCTTCAAAAACAAGGCCACATGCAACAGCAGATGCGCGTGCAACATCACTTGCTCCAACAAGTCTGATTGAGGTCTGCATATTCACAAATATGAAGGCTTGATTATTTTCTGTTTATTTTGTCACATATATTTTTTCTGTTTATTTTGTTAACATATATTATTACAATAAATGCATTTTTGCATCCTATGCTAGTGTGAACGCACCCTAAAGGCTTTGTCAAAGTCGTTAGCCTTTTTGCAAAATGGCCAGGAAGCATATTTGCTATTATGCAAAATGGCCAATATGCTGGTTTTTTCCAGTGGCCGACATTGTAATGCCCATTTGCAAAAAGACCATCATATTGGCCTTTTTGCAAATGGACCAGCCATTTTTCAAAAAGGACAATTTCGCAAAAAGGCCGTAGCATATATATATATATATATATATATATGAATAGAAACGACGTAAATAAGGAGCGTCTCTGCACACGGGGAAGAGAAATAACGAATAAATGAAAAATGAGGCGAACCGCCCGGGAATCGAACCCAGGGCCTTCCAATTGCCGGTTGGATGCGCTCCTTATTTACGTCGTTTCTATTCATTTATATACTGCGTGGTCATTGCAGTTAAATGCATATATATATATATAATAATAATATATATATATATATATATATACACATATATATATATATATATATATATATATATATATATATATATATATATATATATATACACACACATATACACAGACCGCGTATGGAACCAGGAACACTTCTGTGAAAATTAAATCCACTATAGTCCGTTACTTTAATCCCATACCCATATAGTAATCCCGTGTGTGTGTGTGTATAGAAGCAAACTAAATTCCTCTTCCTCGCCTGTTTGTTTCATGACTGGAAGTTGTAAACAAGGCAGTAAAATCTCACGTGGGCATAAACTATCCATAAAGAGAAAAGCAAATTTTTACTTTGTTTTCCAAAAAGGATCCGCGAAAACTACGCGAATTCACTTCAAATCACACCCTTTTTCTCGCATTTGTCGTCACATCTCGCTCTCAGCTCCTTCGTCAGTTAACACCAATCGTCCGCCTTCGCCGGAGAGCGGCCCTCCATCCTTCAAGGCTCCGGTCGAGCATACATGAAATCTATCATCAAGTAAGGCCCTCTACAATTTCATCCCGCAAGAAGCATCATCACTGCTGCAGGAGTTTCCGCTGCCCACTTTTCAACAAGTCTCAACTGGCCCTTAACAATCCTCCTCTTGCCGGCAGGCCAGTCCACTTTTAGATAAATCTACTTCGAAGTCGTCTAGGTCCGTAAACCTTTTCGTCGGTCACAAGCCCATTTGGCCTACCTTTCTGCCTTCGTGTTAAGCAACTCCCGCGTAGCCTACGTAGCTATCTTCAAAGTGTCCTAAAACAACCGGCTAGCTAACTTTCCCATTACGACTGCAATATGCCTGTCCAGTTATTTTAACACATTCAATTATCTTACCGTATTTGTGTACGCTTGTTTATTTCTTCATTTATGCATTTTATTTTATTTGCCTAATTCGTTCACTGTACCAATACCATACTTTCATTACTTCAGTTATTATTGACTTAATTACTTATTATTGTGTGTTCAATACCGCATATCTCATTACCTAGATTAATGTCTCTTGTTATTATTGTATAAACTGTATAAACTATTTCTTATTGCTAATAATCAGTCATTGTAATATAGCACAATTACCATATACATAATTGTTAATCACTGTGAACAAATAATTCATTTAGTTTTCTAATTAAACAAAAAAAAACAGTCATTTCTATCTACCTTATTCTATATTGTGTGATTGGGCTGAATGCCCAGACTGGTGACCCTAAGCATGAATGAAGTATGTATGAAGGAGCAAGGACCCAGGTTAGGAGTAGTGTAGGTGTAACGGAATGGTTCCCCGTGAGGGTTGGTCTACATCAGGGATCTTCTTTGAGCCCGTACCTTTTTGTTTTGATTATGGATGTGTTGGCCCAGGGGATAAAAGATCAATCCCCTTGGTGTATGCTCTTTGCAGACGATATTGGTTCTGTGCAGCAACAGGAGAGAAGTAGTAGAAAGAAAATTGGAGGAATGGAGGAGGGCTTTTGAAGACAGGGTTGAAAATCAGCAGAAAGAAAACGGAGTACCTGAGGTTCTACGAAAATCAAGACTCAGAAATTAGTTTAGAGGGAGCGAGGTTAAAGAGAGTAAGTAAGTTTACGTACTTGGGATCGACAGTGGCTGAGGACGGTGAGCTGGACACAGAAATAACACACAGAGTGCAATCTGGTTGGAAAAATTGGAAGAAAGTTTCAGGGGTGTTGTGTGACCGAAGAATAGGCCCAAGGGTTAAGGGAAAAGTGTATAAGATTGTGGTAAGACCGGCTATGATGTATGGGGCTGAGTCTTGGGCTATAAAGAAAGATCATGAGAAAAGACTAGATGTAACGGAGATGAGAATGCTGAGATGGATGTGCGGAGTGACAAGGTTGGATAGAGTAAGGAATGAAAGGATAAGGGGCACAACAAAGGTTGGAGAAATCTCGAGGAAGATACAAGAAAGTAGACTGAAATGGTATGGACATGTGATGAGAGGGGACGAAGATTATGTGGGTAAGAGAACGATGAATATGGAGGTGTATGGCAGGAGAAAGAGAGGCAGACCGAAGCGAAGGTGGATGGAGAAGGTGAGGGACGATTTGAGGGAGAAGGGCTTGTCGGAGGAAGAAGCCCAGGACCGGGCTGTGTGGAGGAGGCTGGTCAGAAACGCCGACCCCGCATAGAGGCGGGAACGGGCGAAGAGAAAGAAGAAGAAGAAGTAAGCCTATTTTCTAGGCCACTATATATATATAATATATATATATATATATGAATAGAAACGACGTAAATAAGGAGCGTCTCTGCACACGGGGAAGAGAAATAACGAATAAATGAAAAATGAGGCGAACCGCCCGGGAATCGAGCCCTGGGTTCGATTCCCCGGCAGTTCGCCTCATTTTTCATTTATTCGTTATTTCTCTTCCCCGTGTGCAGAGACGCTCCTTATTTACGTCGTTTCTATTCATTTATATACTGCGTGGTCATTGCAGTTAAATGCATATATATATATATATATATATATAAAACAAGCAATTGATTGTCTTGTTTGTAAATGTAGTTGCAGTCCGCAGTTTGCGACCGAATCTTGCTGAATGCTGTCACTATGAGAACGTAAGGAGGTGCAGCCTCTGAAAAATCTTGCAAAGGAGGGTTACATCATTTTTTTGTGCGCCATTCGTTCCGCAGTGTAATCTTCGCTGTTTTTCTCTACTGTATTCAAGTTTCTTAACTGTTTCGTGCGCATTTAGTTGTACAATTATTATTCTTGCACTAACATAACAAAGTTTTCGGTCGACATTATCGCAAAACCGCGCTTCCCGTTGATCAGTGAAGTTAAGCGACACTGGGTCTGGGTAATTGTTGGGTGGGCGACCGTCCATCCATTGCGTCCAGATGACTGTCTGCCCTTTGTTTCATTCCATTCTCGCGTTCGCTGTCAACAACAGAATCCCGACTACTAGTTTCAATCATAATAATAAAGAGCAAATTCCTTAATATGTGAGAGTAGAGAACGAATGATAGAGCACTTTGGAACTGTATTTCCAACAGATATACATGAATTGACCAAGTTTTTAGTAATCTGTTACTTTGGCCACATTCAGAGTGATCAACAATAATGGAGCGATATCGCGGAAACCACACTATTTAAAATAGTCGTTTGTAAACACGTAAACTATGTAGCCTTCTGTAATATTTCATGTAGAATGTGTAATAAATAATGTAACTTCTTTCACTGTATTGGTGTTATATTGATAGATTTTGTATTTTGTAAATAAAAGTTTAGGTGAATTTCAGTAAGAACTTAGAGAAAAATAGAACACCAAGTTGCACATACGTGTAAATAATGTCCACCGAATTTTACTAAATGCGAAATTTTCATTCAAATCAATCTTATTGACATAGTTTTACCTTTGCAGGAGCAACTACCAAAGGTCCTTCGCTGGGTGTTCTGTACTGAGTGAGAGCCACCTATAAGTACGCAAGGAAAGACGTCGATGAGCTAAGCTTTGAAGTTGGAGAAACCATTCAAGTCGTTGAGCACGGTAATCCGGAAGAACAGGTAAGGACCGTCATTGAAAGAACAATTACCCTTAATTTAAATAAATTACGAAGTGTGTCCGGAAAGTTTCTGGAGATATTATTTTAAAAATAAACTACTGATTGGAATAAAATGTAACGTGAAGGAAGCGAACAATACCTCCTTTACACCGCGAAGTATACTCCATTGGCATCGACGCAATTCTACCATCTGGCGGGTAGCGAGTGTATCTTCATGTAGTAGAAGTCAGTGCTCTGCGAACGAAGCCATGTCTTAGGGGCACTTTGGAGATCTTTATCTGAAGTATAGCGCACTCCTCGAAGATGGTCTTTCAGGGGGCCGAAGAGAGAATATTCTGCGGAAGCAAGGTCCAGGCTGTACGGATATGGGAGACAACTGTTCACTGAAAGCTGACGAGAAGATGGGATGTGACCAAACCCGCGTGTGGCCGAAGATTATGGTGATGGTCTTATCCAACTAAAGAACCTTTGTTGCTGGACTTTCTGGAGCCAAACACCACTGTAAATGTCAACGAGTATTGTGAGTCACTACATAAACTAAGAAATGGCATTCGACAGAAAAGATCGTAACTACTACGTCTTTCTGGCATCTAGCCAAGAACCTTTCCAACAACTTTACTTCTTCTTCCCCTCCTCTTTTCGATTCCAACGGCTCAGTTGCCGTCTCTTCTCCCGATACAACTGAATTCTCTGCTCAAACTTTCGCCTCCACAACAACCCTCGACGATACCGGTGCTGTCCTTCCATCTCCTCCTCCCTCTGACTTAATTTGTGTCTGAAATTAGAATCTCCTCCAAAGATGTTCTTTCTGCACTGAACTGTAGGGAGGCGTACGGTCCTGATGGTGTCCCTCCTGTTGTTCTCAAGAATTGTGCTTCTGTACTGACACCCTGCCTAGGCAACATTTTTCGTCTGTCTTTCATTTGGTACTTTTCCTTCCTGCTGGAATTTCGCCTTTCATTCAGCCTGTCCCAAAGAAGAGTGACCGCTCTCAACTCTACAACTATCGTCCAATTGCTTTGATTTCTTGCCTTTCTAAAGTTTTGAATCTATCCTCAACAAAGATTCTTAAACACCTCTCTTCTCACAAACTTCTTTCAGATCGTCAATATGGGGTCCCGCAAGGAACGCTCTACTGTCGATCTTCTTGCATATATCTGACTCTTGGTCATCCTCCTTTTGGGATTTCGGTGAAACCTTCGCTATTGCGCGAAACATATCAAAATCTTTTGATAGAGTCTGGCACAAATCTTTAATTTCGAAACTGCCCTCCTTCGGTTTCTATCCTTCCATCTGTGCCTTCATCTCTAATTTCCTTTATGGTCGATCTGTCGCTGCGATTTTAGATGACCACTGTTCTTCTAAAGCTATTAATATCGGTGTTCCCCAGGGCTCTGTCCTATCACCCACTCGTTTCCTTTTATGTATCAATGGTCTGTTAAGTCCCACTTCCTGTCCTATCCACTCCTATGCCGATGATTCCACTCCCCACTTCTCCACCCGTTTCACAAAGCATCCCTCTCAACAATCACTCCATGCTTCGCGAAGGACGGCTATGATGCACCTGACCTCCTGATCTTTCTTCTATCTCTGATTGGGGCAGAGGAAACATTGTGGCTTTCAATACTTCAAAAACTCAGTTCATCTGTCTACTCGTCACAATCTTCCACACGACTATCCCCTTATCTTCAACAATACACAACTCAATCCTTCCTCCTCTTTTAATATTCTTGGTGTTTCCTTTTCTCGTGATCTTTCTTGGAAAGATCACGTGTTACTCCCTTTCTAAAACAGCTTCTAAGAGTTTAGGTGATTTGTACCGGCTCAGCAGTTTCTTCAACCCCAACTCAATTCCTCTCTCTGTACAGCGGTCTTGTCCTTCCCTGTATGATGTCCGTTTCTCGTGCATGTGATGGCTCAACCCACACATGACCGGGTGGGATCAAAGGCTTTTCGTCGCATCAATTCTCCGTCTCTTACGGACTCTTCAATATCTCTCTTTTGGCCGAAATGTTATCTCGCTCTCTCTTTACTATTGCTATTATAACGGACACTGCTCTTTTGAACTCCCCAACTGCATGCGTCCTCCTTTAAGGAAAGCACGCAGTACCAGACTTGCAACACATTCTCATTCCTTTCTGGTCCACTTCTCTAACACAAGGATTAATTGGTATTTTCGATCTTTCATCTACTCAGCCGGTGAACTCTGGAGCAATCTCCCTCAATGCATCTTTTCTCCAGTCTATGCACCTCCAATCTTTCAAACGCAGAGTGTCCAAGCATTTCAAAAACCCAGGACCTTAGTTTCCTCTCTTTCCATCCTCTGTGGGGAGGGGGGCGTTTTTGCGGGCATTCGCTCTTGGCTCCTCCTCCCTACATAAACGTTCTCGTCCTTCATTTTTTTTTTTTTTCTTGAGGACAACGCTCGCCCACACACGGATTTCACCACATCCCAACTCCTTACCAGATTCCAGTGGACAGCTGTCACTCGTCCATCATACAGCGCCTGGACCTAACTCCTTGAAACTATTCTCTCTTCGGCCCACTGAAAGACCACTTTCGAGGAGTGATCAGCTCATCATCTCCAAAATCCCACAAGAAAATGGCTTCTTCAGCAGAACACGGACCCCTACCACACAATAATTTTAATGTTAATATTTTGTTGATTTTTAGTACTTTACTAGACAATAATTATCATGGTTATATTTCTATAGTGTGTACACGGTATAGCTAATAATTAGTCTGAATTCTTTTGAATTTTATTGTAAAGTTTAAAAGTTCGCACAACTTCGAATTTTTTTTTAGAACTGAGATCACTGTATGCTGAACAAGAGATTTATCAGATGTTGCAGAGATTTGCAATTTCTTTATTTCGAAAACTGTAAATAGCTCTTCTTAAATGGTAAATACAACCTCAACTCCTGTATATAATATATATGATGCCTCATGAGGTCATTGTTAGTCATCTTAATTTGTATTGTAAATAATTTTTAAAACATTAAAAAGGTATGAAGTGCCATCTAGGTAAATATATAATTATCTGGTTTTGTTGCTGTTACTAAAATATACATATATGTATGTTATTAATGCGTTAAGTCTAGGCAGAAGGTACAACAAACCAATTTACTTTAGTGCCTTTCCAGTAACTTTGATATCCTTCTACAATCTTATGTGCCTTTCACCCTCTTGATCTAATGATCTTCCATTGTGTATATATAAACGGCTTCACACTTTTATATGGATGAAAAAAGAAAAACGTTATTTTTTAAATGGTGATTAAAATGAGGAGTTTCATGCGTTTTAAAACTAATACGAAACGATTGTTCAAGAAGACGTTTACATTTTAAACCCATTTACTTTCAGCAGATGCGACAATCACACTCGTTCGCTTTGTGGTCAGCTCGTTATCATACGTTTAAAAATGTTCATTCATTCTCAATTGAATTTTGTAAGCGGTCTCACATTTAATATATAGACATGTTCAGACTTGTTCCTACTGAATTTTATATCGAAACTCGCAGGAGAGTGAAGTACCAGGAGTATAGCGGCGTTTCGTGTTAGTAGTATGACCGCAAAATGTATGATTGCAAGAGTGCCACCCCCCTTGGTGCCAAACCCCAACCCCCTTGTTGTAAAGCACCCCATAGTGCCAACCCCCCTTTGTTGCAAGGCACCCCCAAAATGGGGGAGGGGGAATGTTGCAAGAGCAACAAGGGTTATGCAACTTGGAGGCGGAGTTATCCCCCAAGAGAAAGAGAGGAGGAGGAGAGATGTTCACCCGGCTACTGCCAGGTGCATATGAGGACCAGCCGAGCAGCCGCTGTTTCATAGGCCCCCTATTCAGCCAGTTGGCATCAGGTGGCTTAATCAGCCAGTGCCTCCGGGCATCAGGTGGCTTAATCAGCCAGTGCCTCCGGGCATCAGGTGGCTTAATCAGCCAGTGCCTCCGGGCATCAGGTGGCTTAATCAGCCAGTGCCTCCGGGCATCAGGTGGCTTAATCAGCCAGTGCCTCCGGGCATCAGGTGGCTTAATCAGCCAGTGCCTCCGGGCATCAGGTGGCTTAGCCAGTGCTCCGGGCATCAGGTGGCTTAATCAGCCAGTGCCTCCGGGCATCAGGTGGCTTAATCAGCCAGTGCCTCCGGGCATCAGGTGGCTTAATCAGCCAGTGCCTCCGGGCATCAGGTGGCTTAATCAGCCAGTGCCTCCGGGCATCAGTTGACACTGTGTACATCTACACGTGCGTCACGCGTTGGCACAGTGTACACACTGTTTATATGCGTTAAAAGGAGCCGGGTTCGAACCCCGTGCGGTAATGGTTCAGAATACGGGCGCCACTTAAGCAAAATTTTGAAAAATACCATAGAGACAAAGTTGTTTCTCTCATTAAAATACGTTGATTGCATGTGTCGCATAGTCAAAAAAACGAAGTTAGAAAATTACGAAAAACATTTTTTTGGGTATGAATCTAGGAAATTTTGAGTTGGCAACCCTACTATCGTATCGTTCATTCACTTCAGTTTGAAAATGGCTTCGGTCTGTGACGGATGTGCGGTGACGCTAGTAGAGCTCGCATGGTGTTCTCCCTTTAAATGTAGTGTCCAATTTGTAGAATTTAGGTCTCGGGGGTACGGGGGCGGAGCCCCCGTAAAGATCACATATCACAAATTGATCGGTATAGGGTTTTATATTTTTTAGGTTAGTTAGGTTAGGTTTTCCATGAAACCTAGGTTTTTCTCATGGTTTTTGATGTTTCATGACACGTGTTTTTTCCTCCAAAACATGCTAAAACCATTGGTTTCCTGTTGTTTAGGATAAATCTGACCATCGCTATTACAATAAATTATTGTTTGTGCTGTGTTCCCCCACCCAAAGCCCCCCAGTTCCCACGGTGGTCCCCCCAGATTGTAGGAGGAGTTGGGGGGGGGGGGGGGGGTAATCACTTCAAGCAATAATTTACTGTAATGGCGATGGTCACATTCATCCTAAACAACAGGAAACCACTGGTTTTAGTATGTTTTGGTGGAAAAAACACACAAATTGAGGTGGCGCCCCTATTCTGAACCGTTACCCCCCGTGCGTCCTTCTGCGGTTGCAGGGTGCCCTAATGAACCGTTTAAAAGTAGGTCTAAGGTGGGAGGTAAAGAACCAAACAATTCGTATGAAAAAAGTAGGTCTAAGGTGGGGGTAAAGCACCGAACAATTCGTACGGGAAAAAATCGGGTTCGAGACTGGCACGGGTGCCAGCCAGAGAACAATTCGTACAGGGTGTTAAAACGCCGAACAAATCGGGGGGAAAAATCGGGTTCGAGACCGGCACGGGGTGCCAGCCAGAGAACAATTCGTACGGGATGCTAAAACTTCGAACAAATCAGAAAAAATGTTGCAGCTTGAAGAACACAGGGTATCAGAGGAGTCAAATGAAGAGGAAGAAGAGGTTGTCAAGACATTAACAACAGGAAATCTGAAGGATTTCTTCTGGCACTGAGAGAGGATGAACGATGTTTTAGAAAATGACCCCAATGCAGAAAGATCCTCCAAATTCATTGGAGAAGCCAATCAAGCATTTCGTTGCTATAAGGAAATCTTAGCAGAGACAAAGAAGGCTACAAGACAACCAACTCTGGATTACTTCTGCAAAGAAAAATCAGATCCACCGAAGTCTCCCCATCCATCAACATCAACAGCAGTAGATCTCCCTGATCTGCTGATAGAGGGTGATTCACCTACCAATAAATAAAACTCCATCACCAAGCCCCACCAACCCTCTTCCATGCGCAGCCAGCCACTTCATAATTTGGTAAGTACAATACAGCAGGTGGTCTGGAACGAATTGTCATTATTACATGTATTTCAATGACTCGTTAAACGTCGTTTCCTTATTCGTCGTCTGTTCATAGGACCGATTAACGACCATTATAAAGGGACTACTGTACGCACTTTACCACTGCAGGGTCAAACCAGGGTAGTACCCAAAAACAAAATGATTAAATTGAAAATCATTCACTAAATGAAAGATGCTCGGAAATTGGATGAGCAACGTCACTGCAGTTCCATTCTCTTGCGAGTTTTGGTATCAAATTTACAACATCGGAGTATGTTTTGAAGGTCTCATTTTGTATAAATATTCTTTCTTTGAGTGATCATCTCATTTTAGTAGGGTATGATTCTTAAATTTTATACAATACGGAATCAAAGTTTATCAAAAGCCAAATTGTCAAAGATTGCTCTAAACTAAAATATTTAAAAACTTCTATACGTTTGTTTATCATATTATATAACTGAGAAGTGTGCTGCATATTTATACTACTAAATCTCACCCATCATATTTTCTTAATGCTCAGCATGATAATTATAGTTTGAATAGTGAATTTATAAGTGAGGTTTGCTTACCATGCGAACCAATACAGTGAAAACTTTTGTAACATCGAAACTTTTTTAACATTAAATATTAAACTTGTTTTTCGTCACTTCTTCCATCCCATTCTCTCCGAGATCAGTGTCAGTATTGATCGTTGGAAAACCAACATTAATTAATGAAGTATGTATCCAGCGTCCGTAGCTCACTGGTAACAGTCTCCCGATGAACGAAGTGAAGACACGGAGGTCGGGGGTTCGAATTCGATGATAAGTGAGAGAGAGAGCAATGAATCGTATTACTTGGCCTGAATTGTGTGTTTCTGGCCCTCCTAGCTAATGATTATCATTGAAGTATGTAATGGATAACTGGATTGTAAGCAATTCCAATAATATATATAATATATATATATATATATATATATATATATATATATATACACACACAGGGTGTTTCAGGAGGAAAGGTCAATACTTCGGGAGGTGATAGTATCGGTCCTTGTGAGAAAAAAAGTTCATATGAACATGTCTAATTCTGAATGGTTACGGAGATAGAGCTGTTTGAATCTAGAAATACAAAAGCATTGTTAATGGTAATCAAGAAAGAAACCAATTACTGTTTCTAACATTTAATATTTAAACATTGGCATTTTGAATGGTATCAGATACAGAAATGACAAATTTGTTAGTTTACAATACGTTTTCGAAAAACCCACCGTCAACCTCAATGCACTTTGCAACTCGTGTGCGAAGATCGCGTGTTATTCGTCTGAGTTGATCTTGACGTTCCTTTATGCGGGCAGCAGCATTCAAAATGCGCGCGAGCAATTCGTCTCGTGTATCCACCTTTCTTTTGTAAACTTGACTTTTCATCCACCCCCACAAACAATAATCTAACGGAGAGAGGTCTGGAGACCTTGATGGCCATTGAATGGGACCACCGCGGCCGATCCATCGACCAGGGAAAGTTTGATTTAGGTATTGCATCACCAGACGGGTAGAATTTGGAGGAGCTCCGTCATGCTGAAAGTACATACCAGCGCGTGTAGCCAAAGGAACATTCTCCAATAGTCCTGGCAATTCATTTTGCAGAAATTCTAGGTAACTTTGTCCTGTAAGACGATTCTCTAAAGTAACAGGGCAAATCAGCTGATCATCGATGATACCGCACCACACATTGGCAGAGAAGCGATGTTGAAAATTTGTTTCCACAGTGGCATTTGGATCGTCTGACCACCGATGAGAGTTACGAGTGTTGTTGATACCGTCACGGGTGAAAGTAGCTTCATCGGTGAACAGTATTAATCGAAGCAATCGGCGATTAGCATTTACCCACTGACAAAATTCCAGTCGCATGGCAGCGTCTCCTGGTTGAAGGTGTTGCACACGCTGTACATGATATGGATGCAAGCCTTCCTCACGTAATGTTCGCCATACTCTTGTGTGTGGTACACCGAGACGTGTAGAAATTCTTCGTGAGCTAGTAATAGGACTACGGTCTACCAACTGAAGAATGTTTTCCACTTCATCCACATCTTGTTGACCTTCACGTTCAGATGAAACATGAGCGCTGGGAAGTGTACCAATCTCACGCAATGTGTTGAAAACCCTGGTAAACACTTCGATCCGGAATTCTGCGGTTTGGAAACGGTCGACGGTATTCTGCAACAGCAGCTGTTGCACTTCCATCGCAAAAACCGTAGACATACCATATCTGCATATTCGGCATGTGTGAAGGTGTGTGGCATTCTTAACACTGCTTCAAACACCAAACAATGTCACTCACAACAGTCAGCTGTCGATTGGTTTGTTACATGCTTACATTACAGCTTACATGGTTCAAGGTTATAGGGGAGGGAAGGGGGAGGAAGAGCTGCGCGCGCATCAGACTCAAACAGCTCTATCTCCGTAACCATTCAGAATTAGACACATGTTCATATGAACTTTTTTCTCACAATGACCGATACTATCACCTCCCGAAGTATTGACCTTTCCTCCTGAAACACCCTGTGTATATATATAATCTGTGAATATAGCAGAGTTTACTAAATCTTATGGGTGTTCTTTAGAGGTTTCCGTACAAGGTTTGAATCATGACGGCTGCCTTTTCAGTTATTTCAATTAACATTTCAAAGGTGCAACTTTTATTTACGTTATAGTTGGGAGCAGGCTCTGTATGTGGATCAAGTTGTACAAGAGGTTCTCTGAAATTTAATTTGTCCTAGTAACTTGGTGAACATTAATAAAGTATTAATAACAAAATCATCACACGAATTATGATTCTTAGAAAACACCACCTTCTTCCACAATTCTAACGTGTTCTGAGGTTGTTTCACCTCCTTTGTAACGTCTAAAATCATATGACGGAGAGGATCTGCAGTTTCACGTGCGACCTCACGTAATCAAGAATTATACTCTTAATTTTAAGCTATATGGGCTATTCAAAGGTGCTGTTCCTCCATCGCCTCCTCCATCTGACTTAATTAGTCTGAAATTAGAATCCGTTCGAAAGCCGTTTATTCTGCCCTATCTGAGCTCAACTCTAAAAAGGTGTATGCCCCGATGCGGTCCCTTCTGTTGTTCTCGAGAACTGTGTTTCTGTGCTGACATCCTTCCCAAGCACACTGTCTTTCACTTGGACGTTCGCTCTTATGCAGCCTATTCTAAAGAAGGGTCACCGCTCTCAACCCTCCAACTAGCGTCCAATTGCTTTGATTTCTTGCCTTTTCAAAGTTTTTGAATCTACTCACAATGTTCTTTCGGATCGTCAATATTGGTTCCGCAATGGACGCTCTACTGTCGATCTTCTTGCATCTCTCTAACTTTTGGTCATTCCTCAGCCAGACTCCGTACTGAGCAGACGCATTTCCTGAGCTCTCAGATATTGCTTCTACTTTTGGATATTGCCAATAACTTTACTTTTGGAAAGTTCTGACTTTATATACTTGCGTTTATATTCACATTGTTATAGTTAAGTAATTGAATATAAGTGGTTTTTGGCGATTTAGAAGTTTTCATAGCGTGCCGGCTTAATTTAACTTAAACTTGTTATAAACTAATTTAACTTGCGCGATGCCGTCGCAGAAAGCGTCGTGTGTTAAGTGTGGGGTAAATCGGTGGTATACGGATTTTAAGGATTATAACGGCGGTCTTATGGCGATTACCAAGAGATCGGGGTTTTTTTTTTGGCGATTTAAGGGAGGAAATATAAGCCGAACCAATACTAACGTTGAAGACGTTAGTAATTTGAAGGGTGAGGTGCGTAACTTAGTTTCTAGTTTAGGTACCTTATCGGGAAGGTTGGATAGAGTTGAGGAAGGGGTTAAGGTTGGTCCGAGAGTAGTAGATGGGGAGGGATTTAGAGAAGTTAAGGGTGGAGCTAGGCCGCGTACGTTAGGCGATAGGAATCCCCCCCACCCTATCGAGGTTTCGAACCTTTTCGCTCATTTGGATAGGGACGTGAACGAGGAGGAAACTATTTTAATTGGGAACTCTTTAGTGCGCCATGTGGACACAGAGTTCGTTGAACGGATTCCAACCAAGAGGAGGAGGGTCTGTCTCCCAGGGGCCAGGGTTGACAGAATTAGAGACGAAGTGGAGAGGATTGATGTTGCCTCCCGTCAACGAATTTAAGGCGATAATTTATTCCGGCAACTACGATATAGTTGCTATCACTGAAACGTGGTTAAATACCGTGACTCGGGACTTGTTGGGGGAACTTAATATACCGGGTTTTAAACTCTCTACTAATGATAGGTTACATAGGATTGGTGGCGGCGTTTTGCTGTACATTCGTAATTCCCTTAGGGCTATCGAGGTTAAGATAGATTTTTTGGCAGCAATTAATGCGATATGCGTTGAAGTTAGGGCGCGTAGTATTAGTTTTAATTTTGTTGTTGTTTATAGACCTCCCGTTCAACCCTTCGATACCGATACAAGATTTTATTCGCTTCTTGGTAACTTTACTGATGATCGGAATAGTATAATTGTCGGAGACTTTAACTGCCCTAATGTTAATTACGAGACTTACTGGTAATGAGGAGGGTTTGAGACTGGTTGAGTTCATGCAAGATAATTTTTTACGACAGATAGTTACCGAACCAACGCGCGGTGACAATATTTTAGACGTGGTGATGACGAACGGCGAAAATATAGTCGAAGGTATAGAAGTAGGTGAGAGTTTAGGATGTAGTGATCATCAAATTCTTAGGTTTAAGCTATTGATAGAAAACACTAAGGATAGTAACGTAATAGAAGTCTGATTTTCGTAGGGCCAATTTTGATAGTTTTGCGGATAGGATGAGTAGTGGACTGGGATAACTAACTTATGGGTAATGACACAAATTTGCATTGGGAGGCGTTTAAAGAAAGTGTCTTGAATATCGAAAGGGAGTTTATTCCTCGTAGGTCCAAGTGCGCTAGAAATCATGGTAGGCCCAAGTGGTGGACTAGGGAAATAGGCGAGTTCATAAACGAGTGTAACAGAGCGTATAGACTTAAAAAGCGCAATGACACGGTAGCTAACGTCAATAGATATATCGAGCTTAGACGTCAGGTTAAAAGATCAGTTAGGAATGCTAAGCGTAATTTAGAGATACTTATAGCTGCGGATAGTAAACATAACCCAAAAAAGTTTTTCGATTTCGTGAATAATCGTAAGCCGATAAAAGATAATATAGGTCCTCTCGTGGACGCTAATGGCGCTTTGGCTTCTGATGCTCAGGCGATGGCGGTTATTTTTAATAACTTTTTTGCGACAGTTTTTACCGTAGAAGACGTTAATAATGTTCCCGATGTGGACGATATCGTTCCATTTAGCAGCGAGACTCTTTTGGATGAAATAACTGTTTACGAGGGTGAGATTGCCCATTATATCGATAGGCTAAAAGTTAGCAAGGCTCCAGGCCCTGACGCGTTTTATCCTAGACATCTAAAAGAAGTGAAAAACTTTATTGTAGGCCCCTTAACGAAGATTTTTAATCAGTCACTTGAAACGGAGATTATTCCTGGACTTCAAATTAGCTAACGTCACGCCCATTTTTAAAAAAGGCGACCGCACAGTAGCTAGCAATTATAGGCCTATTAGCTTAACGTCAATTGTCGGTAAACTTTTGGAATCCGTAGTTAGAGATCGTATCATCGATCACATAGAAAGCCGCGATTTGATTAATTATAGTCAGCATGGGTTTCGACGCCATAGATCTTGTTTAACTAATTTGTTAGAATTGTATAACGAAATAGTGCGCGAATACGATAGGCATAGAGCGGCTGACGTTATTTATTTAGATTTTAAAAAAGCGTTCGATACAGTTCCGCATAGAAGATTAATTGCGAAGGTTAAAGGGCACGGTATACGCGGTCAGGTAGCTAACTGGTTAGAGGAATGGCTTCGTGCTAGGAGACAGAGGGTCGTTGTTAATGGTAAGGAATCGGGGTGGCTGGATGTTGGTAGCGGTGTCGTTCAGTGTTAGGCCCATTGCTATTCGTAATCTACATTAACGACAGAGATGTAGGCTTGACTAGTAACATGTTAAAATTCGCGGACGATACTAAAATAGGCGGTAAAGTTCTAAACGTGGATGATAGAAATAGGCTCCAAGACGATGTAAATAGGATTATGAAGTGGATGGATAAGTGACAGATGCAATTTAACGTAGACAAATGTAAAGTTTTGCATGTAGGTTCTCGTAACAATAATTACACGTACACGATGGATAATAGACAGTTAGCGAACGTTGACGAGGAAGTAGATTTAGGCGTACGCGTATCTAAAGATTTAAAAGTTAGGAACCAGTGCCTGGAGTTTGGCGCAAAAGCTGATAGGATGTTAGGCTTCATAGCGCGTAATTTCGAATTTAAGTCGAAGAATATTATATTGCCCCTTTACAAGTCCCTAGTCAGGCCTCATTTAGAATATGCCGTTGTTTTGGTGCCCGTATTTGCGTGAGGATATTGAAAGGTTAGAAAGGGTTCAGCGTCGCGCCACGAAACTAATTCCGTCATTGCGCAACAAGCCTTATGAAGATAGGGTAAAAGAGTTAGACTTGCATTCACTCGAAACTAGGAGATTAAGGGGGGAGCTTATTGAAGTTTTCAAAATCGTTAATAAAATCGATAACGTAAATTTTGACCAACTGGTCACTTTCGATAATAGCAGTACTTGTAATAACGGATTTAAGTTGCGTAGCAGACGTTTCATTACTAATATCGCTAAAAACTTCCTTACGTTTAAAGTAATTGATAAATGGAATAATCTTCCAGCATTAATGTGTTTAAGAACCGTTTAGATAGGCATTTTAAAAATATTAACGTTGTTTAATAATAAAACAATTAGTAACAGGAGCTCTGGCGGTGGTGTTCAAGGATGAGTCTGTTGACAATTAATGCCAGCTTGTGACATGCCAGCGTGTGATGCCAGCAATAAAATTATTAAAAAAAAAAATACACGAACGTAGATGTAGCTCGTAGCGTAAACTAACCCACTTTTTGTTGTACTCTACCTACTTTTTTTATTTTTTTCTTATCCTCTCCTTACTTACTTGCATGTCTGTAGTTTGCATGGTATGACAGTGAGTTAAGACTGTGTTTGCGTGGTTTGTACGCGTTCTTATTTTAATTCTTTTCATCTTTCACTCCCTTCCTTTTCTCTTCGACTATTTTTCCGACTTGTCGGCAGTAGCCGGCGGATGATGATGGGGAGTCTTTCTTTCTTTTTCTGAATGAATGTTAACCCACGAATGATAGGTTTTGCTACTTACTTAACCCCTTATTCTCCTCTTTTAACCCCCTACTCTTTCCTTTCTCTCGGGCTAACCTTAGAGTGGATCTTAGGGTCTTTGTTAGCCTTAGCTTCTGTACATCTGTAGATCTTCCTTTCGGGGTTTCGGTGAAACGCGAGACACCTCAAAAGCTTTTAATGAAGTTTGGCACAAATCATTAATTATTAAACTGCCCTTCTTCGGTTTGTCCCCCTATCTCTGGTTTCATCTCTGCTTTCATCTCTGCTTTCATCTCTGGTCGATCTATAGCTGCAGTTGTAGATGGCTATTGTTAAGCTATTAATAGTGATGTTGCTCTGTTCTCTCGCCCCTTCTTTTCCTTTTATTTATTAATAATGATCTATTAAGTCGCACTTCCTGTCCCATCCACTCTTATGCTGTTCATTCCACCCTTCACTTCTCCATCCGTTGCACAAAGCGTCCCTCTCAACAGTCGCTCCATAATTCGCATGGTACGACTATAATGAACCTGACCTCTCCTCTTTCTACTATCTCTGACTCGGGCAGAGGAAACATCGTGGTTTTCTGTGCCATAAAAACCCAATTCCTTCTCTCTAATAGTCACAATCTTCCATACGATCGTACGAGAAAAATTCGTAAAATGTTAGGCTTTCCTGAAGCAATAACCTCTCTTTTACCATTTCGTTTGAATTTTCTACTTTGCCGAATCTAAATTTGTTCATGGTATTTCACCTTTCATTTTACTTCTCAAAATGTAGTTAGATGATAAGAATGAGTCAACTAACAAAACTTTATCACTTGTACGTTCATTATTTTAAAGTGATGCATGTTAGGTATTGGGAGAGATTCACATAATTCCTGTTTCAAAAGGGTTAGGTATAGAAATGAACTTTGAATGACATCCCCTGTTATTATGTAAAATTAAACTTGTCAATCAAATAATGGGTCAGTGTGTTTTTTCTAGTGGTACACTGATTAATCGGTATCGGCACCTGGCATGCCGATATTAAGAAAATACCTTGCATGGCCGATTAATCGGCATGCAAGGTGCCGATACCGATTAATCGGTGCACCACTAGATTTTTTCCCTGCGTGAATTTTGTCACCCTGACCGACATTTCACTTCACCTGAGACGGCTGTGTCGCACCTGACCTGATCTTTCTACTATCTCTGATTGGGGCAGAGAAACCTTGTGGCTTTCAATACCTCAAAAACCCAGTTCCTTCATCTGTTTACTCGTCACAATCTTCCACATGACTGTCCCCTTATCTTCAACAATACACAACTCATTCCTGCTTCTTCTTTTAACATTCTTGGTATTTCCTTTTCTCATGATATTTCCGGAAAAGATCACATACTTTCTTTCCAAAACAGCTTTAAAGAGGTTTGCTGTGCTGTGCTGTGCTGTGCTGTGCTGTGCCGTGCTGTGCCGTGCCGTGCTGTGCCGCTAACTACCATAAAATTTAGCGCCCCAACCCCAACCCCTAATTTTGTCGCTAATTTTTTCTGAAACCACTCCAATTTATGTATGTTCTGCCTTGTGTAATATAAATAAATATATATATATATATATATATATATTTATTTATTTATTTATTTATTTATTTATTTATTTATTTATTAGAAAAAAAAATAATTGGTGGTTGCTGAGATACAAAATGTGACGTTTATAGTCTACGAAAATGAAAAAAAAAATTATGTAGGAGTCTAGTTCCTTTCGTATATATTAATAGCGAAAACAAACGAACGGAAAAATAAATTCTATTCAATTTATACGTCTATATTTAATTCGTATATGCAAACTGAAACTCAAAGAAATGATAAAATATTGACAATAAATCCTACCAAAACTTGAATGTTCCATTGATACAACAGATTAAAAATAAAAATGGATGTCGCTGAAACGTGGTGTAAGTAAATCAGACGAAAACTTTCTTTTATAATGGAGATTGCTGTCGGCGAACCAAATTTTAGCCCAAGTGGTTTTGAAAAATTAGCAATAAGTGATTAGCAGTTGGCGATTGGCTTTCTCTAAACACTTAGCGCCGCTACGTGTTTCTCTAACAATTTTGAAAATTAGCGCCGCTAATCCGAGCACTGGGTGTGCTGCACCGGCCCCGCAGTTTCTTCACCCCCACTCAGTTGCTGTCTCTGTACACGGGCCTTGTCCTCTCCTGTATGAAGTACGCTTCTCGCGTGTTGCGTGGCTCAACCACACGGCTCTATTTGACCGGATGGAATCAGACTTTTTGTCTCGTCACATCCCCGCCTCTTACTTAGTCTTCAGTCCCGCTTTCTTCGCCACAGTGTTGCCTCGCTCGCTCTCTTCTTTTGCTATTATAACTGACACTGCTGTTCTGAATACCAACGTAAGGGTTAATCGGTATTTTCAAATCTTTCATCTACTCAACCGGTTAACTCTGGAACAATCTTCCTCAATCCATCTCTCCTAACTGTAAGAGGAACCAAAACATTTGGAAATACATTGCCCAATATGACAGTAAAAGTGTGGTGTGTGTGTACCAAGATTTCGGTAAGTTTAAAACATATGGTGAAACAATTCTTGTCTTTTAACTTTTTAAATAGAATATTGTGATTCACTCTATCATATACTTTGTTTATATCCAAGAGACAACTATAAATAATTGAATTACTGACAGTACATAAATACACACGTCAGTTGAATGGAACCTTTTAAAACCAAACTGATTAGGAGACGTCCATAAATAATCATTTAGTTGGTGTAGCGAAGGTTTCTCAAGTAATTTTGAGAAATAGGCGGCAACAAGAACAACAGGCCTGTAGTTGTCGCTGGATAGAATGCCCCCATATTTATTTTTGATGAAGGGTGCGATATAAACTCTGCAAGAATATAACTGAGCAAGCAAGGTTGAGAACAGTAATGAGATATGAAGACTGATCACATCATTAGCATACTTTAAATGCTCATTAGACAAGTCGTCTATTCTTGGTGAGGCGCCTATCTTTAACTCTTTAATCAGGTTCTTGGTTTCAGGCATTGAAGTCCCCACATTTTTGCTGACCCAACCTAATGTCGTTACATTGTAGCTTACATTAAGATTAAATCGAGCCCCACATTGTTAAGGATGTGTGAGTACTTCGGTCTCCATGACTTTGCTATTTCTACCTCCCCAAACGCTTCACCAATTGTTGATGGGATGGCATCCTTAGCACCTGTTTCTTTATTCCCTTTCTTGAAAAAAAAAATATATATATATATATATATATATCGTAAAGAACGACGCTTGTATAGGAGATATTCCGCGCAAGACGAGAGAGAGAAAACGGAACAAATGAAAAAATGAAGTAACCACCTGGGAATCGAATTTGGGATCTTCCGATTGCCGGTCAGACGCGATACCATTACACCATGGACTTCACTCTTCCAAATGCCGTAATTCTTCTACATACTCGCAGAAACCAATGCCCCAAGGGGGCACCTCTCGCATGCCGTAACATTATATACATTCAACTGCAAAGAACACGCAGTATAAATAACGTAAAGAACGACGCTTGTATAGGAGATATTCCGCGCAAGACGAGAGAGAGAAAACGGAACAAATGAAAAAATGAAGTAACCACCTGGGAATCGAACCCGGGATCTTCCGATTGCCGGTCAGACGCGATACCATTACACCATGGACTTCACTCTTCCAAATGCCGTAATTCTTCTACATACTCGCAGAAACCAATGCCCCAAGGGGGCACCTCCCGCATGCCGTAACATTATATACATTCAACTGCAAAGAACACGCAGTATAAATAACGTAAAGAACGACGCTTGTATAGGAGATATTCCGCGCAAGACGAGAGAGAGAAAACGGAACAAATGAAAAAATGAAGTAACCACCTGGGAATCGAACCCGGGATCTTCCGATTGCCGGTCAGACGCGATACCATTACACCATGGACTTCACTCTTCCAAATGCCGTAATTCTTCTACATACTCGCATACGGCATTTGGAAGAGTGAAGTCCATGGTGTAATGGTATCGCGTCTGACCGGCAATCGGAAGATCCCGGGTTCGATTCCCAGGTGGTTACTTCATTTTTTCATTTGTTCCGTTTTCTCTCTCTCGTCTTGCGCGGAATATCTCCTATACAAGCGTCGTTCTTTACGTTATTTATACTGCGTGTTCTTTGCAGTTGAATGTATATAATGTTACGGCATGCGGGAGGTGCCCCTTGGGGCATTGGTTTCTGCGAGTATGTAGAAGAATTACGGCATTTGGAAGAGTGAAGTCCATGGTGTAATGGTATCGCGTCTGACCGGCAATCGGAAGGTCCCGGGTTCGATTCCCAGGTGGTTACTTCATTTTTTCATTTGTTCCGTTTTCTCTCTCTTGTCTTGCGCGGAATATCTCCTATACAAGCGTCGTTCTTTACGTTATTTATACTGCGTGTTCTTTGCAGTTGAATGTATATATATATATATATATATACTGTATATATATAATTGTTTGGAAGAGTTTAAATTTCGTTCAAGTTCATTTACTCACATTTTTTAATCTTAGAGCCTCACCCTACCAGGACAAGAAACTACGTAACCTTGTCGAGCTGTAGCAACTTAAACCGACTGGAATGTCTGCCTGGAAATCTGGAAGGAGATTTCTGTAACCTGCGGAGGGCAATAGGCATCCGGAAGGTACTAATTAGTAGTTTCGAACAAGCCAGGAAAGACCTAGCAAGCCTCTGATGGTTTTTGTTTTGCTCAATTACAACGCAGAGAGCCTCGGAACGGACGGACCACGGTTACGACTTTGGCGCGAAAACGGACTTTCTTTTGGATTGCTACAATAAATGTCGGAACACTTAAAGATAAATGCGAAGAAATAGTTGAGTTCATGGAATCGAAATCTATACATATTATGGGAATCGCAGAAACCAGATGGAGAGGTGAAGGAACCAAGGTACTGCACAATGATTATAAGTGCATATACAAAGGGCAGAGAAGAGGATACCAGATCGGGTGTGGTAATTATACTATCCCTCCGATTTTCTGAACATGTTGCTGAAGTGATAATGAAGAGTGAGAGATTGATGGGAGTGACCCTGAGCCTAAACGGAAAGACTATCTGTAATCCAGGCATATGCACCGCATAGTGGAAGATCACAGGAGGAAAAGGAAACTGTTAATGAGGATCTTCAGGGAATGATAGACGGGTTGCCTTATGGACCAAGAATTTTGATGGGAGACCTAAATGGCCATGTGGGTGGAGATCGAAGCGGAAATGAAGACGTGATCTGGGCATTTGGTATGGGGGAGAGAAATTTGGAAGGGGTTATGCTGGTCAATTTTTGTGCAAGAAATGTTCTTAGTATAATGAACACATTTTTTAAGCACCAGGAATCACATCACTATACGTGGTATGGATGGAATAGTAGAACCGGAAATTATAAGAAGTCTCGGATAGACTTTATTGTGGTGTATAAAAAGTCATTGGTGAAAGATGTAATAGTAGTACCATTGTCTCTTTTGACTGGGATCATAGACTTGTTAAAGCCAAAATTTTGCTTTCAGTACCACAAAATATAAAAAAGCCTAGAAGGAGAAGAGTGTGCACGGAGAATATACCAGAAAAACTGGAAGAGATTAGAATTAGAACTGAGGAGGCTTTCGGACGAAAGGTAGCTACGGAAACAGTGGAGGTGGTTTGGGTTGAGTTTAGGAGAATGATGGAAGGAATGCAGCGAGATGTGATTGGAGAAAGGGCAGTTGGAGGGTCAAAAAAGAAAAAGACGGCATGGTGGACCCAGGAGGTAAAGGAGGCAGTGACAAATAAGATGCGTGCTTTTAGGAGATGGCTTAAGGATAGAAATGAGCAAACAAGGCAAGAATGTCCAAATGAGAAACCACACCAACGAGGTTAAAAGAAGAGCGAAACACACTGTGTGGGAGAAAATAGGTAGAGACTAAGAGGAGGATTTTCAAGGCTCGAAGAAGTTATTGTATAGCATGGCTAAGAAGTATAAAAATGGAGAAAGCAAGAAAACAACATTGGCAATTAAAAATGCACATGGTGAAGTCCTCGCTGATAAAAGCGAGGTGGCCGCACGCTGGAACGAATACTTTAGACATCTTTTGAATAACGAGAACCAATATGATGAGATGAGACGGGAGGAGCGGGTAAATCATGAGCAGCATGAGGGGGACAGAGAGATCACTAGAGAGGAGGTTATTCAAACACTAAAGAGGATGAAGAATAATAAAGCTCCCGGACCGGATGCAATTGTCATAGAAACACTAAAAGCATCTGGTGACCCTGCTGTGGACTGGCTGCTAAGCATTTTCAAGGTGGTGTGGTCGCAGAGAATTGTACCGGCAGAATGGGGCAGAGCAATTATATGTCATATATAAAAAGAAGGGAAGTGAGCACGAATGTCAAAACTACCGTGGCATATCTTTGATGTGTCATGTGGCAAAAATATATGAAAGGATTTTGGAACGTAGAATACGAAACATACTGGAACCTGGGTTACTGGAGTATCAATGTGGCTTTCGTGCAGGTCGGAGTACTATAGATCAAATTTCAGCCATAAGACAATATCTTGAGAAGAGCCGAGAATTCAATTTGGACCGCTTCATATGTTTTTGGGATTTGGAGAAGGCGTTTGATAGTGTGCCCAAGGAGAAGCTGTGGGTGGTTCTGAGTGAGAGAGTGCCACCCAGGCTTCTGAGAGCAGTAATGAGCACCTATAAGGTCTCCCAGAGCACGGTGGTGGGATCGGAGGAGTGGTTTGATGTAAGTACAGGAGTTAACAAGGGAGTGTTCTGTCACCCATTTTATTTATTGCCTACATTAACAGGGTTATGGAACACACAACTGAGGAAATTGAAGAGGAAATAGAAATTTTTGGATATGCCAATGATGTAGCTGTTAGGACTAACACAGCACAATCCCTGGAGATAATTATGCAGAGGTGGGATGAGAGATTGAGGGAGTATGGACTGAAACTGAATTATAAAACTGAATATATAGTGGTAACGAGGGGAGCGAATGAGGATGGAATCTTTGTTGGAGGAAGGGAAATGAAAACGACGGACACATTTAAATACCTTGGTAGTGTGATAGCAAATGATGCGGGTATGGATGCAGAGGTGAATGAAAGAATTGCTAAATATAGCAGAAATGTTTCCTTCTTGTACCCACTATTGAAAGATCAAAACATCCCTAAAAAGGTAAAGACGCATATATACTCAACAATATTGAAACCAATCTTACTATACGGCAGCGAGACTTGGGCTCTAAACACAAGTACGAGGAGAAAACTGCAAGCAGCTGAAATGAGGGTCCTGAGATTGATAGGAGTAAGTAGATTGGATAAAATAAGGAACACTGAAATAAGAAGGCGATTGGGTGTAACTTCGGTTAATGAGAATATTGAGAGGAACCAACTGAGATGGTACGGGCATGTCCAACGAATGCCGATGGAAAGGACGGCAAGAAGAATGCTGGAATGGGCCCCTCAAAACAAGACCAGTTGGAAGACCCAAGATCCGATGGATGGATAACATCGAGTGCTGTCGAGAAGTGTGGAATCAGTCTCCAACGAGCGAACTTGATGTGTGGAGATCGTGAGGCATGGAGGGGTCTCGTCCGAGGGCTCCCAACTGACAGACCGCTTTAGGTCTACCAGACGCCTGGTAAGAAAGGTAAGAGAGAAAATTATCATAATAATAAAGACTACATCGTGGCTACGTCACAACACCGCTTCCCGTTTAATCATCAATGTTCAGCAGTTGAATAAGTAATCGTCCACTGCATTCATATGATGTACCGACCTGTGGTTCGGGTCGCACGTGAAGCCGCGGGTCCTCTTCATCATATGATTTTAGATGTTACAAAGGAGGTTAAACAACCTCCAAACATATTATTAATGAATTAAATTTCAGAGAACCTCTTGTAAAACTTGATCCACGTACAGAGCCTGCTCCCGACTACAAAGTAAATGAAAGTTGCACCTTTGATATGTTAATTGAAATAACTGAAAAGGCAGCCGTCATGATTCAAACCTTGTGCGGAATCCTCTAAAGAGCACCCGTAAGATTTAGTCAACTCCGTTATATTCACCGATTATATATGTATTGTTGGAATTACTTATGTAACGGATAAGATAACTGAATTATATTTCAATAATAATCATTAACCAGGAGGGGCAGAAACATCACACAATTCAGGTCAAGTAATACGATTCATTGCTCTAACTTATCAGTAGTGATGTACCGATTAATTGACATCAGCCAAATTTAACCGATTCTTTGAAATTTTAAAATTTTCATTACAAAATCTATATTTATGGAAAACTGAATGTACAAAAAACAGTGATAACTGATAATTGTTTCAAAATATAATTACATAAAAATATTTTACATTCACGAAGGGAAAACTCAATAAGTTAAGTTGCCCATAAATTTACATTTTCTCTAGCTAATCTCTAAATATTATAAACTACTGTAATCGCCTACTCTATATTAATAGTAATAAGTCTATATTAATATCACAAACCTTTGGTTAGCTTCCGCCCGAATTGTTCATTCTGACGAAGGTCAAGCTTTTCACCACCTTAGACCTACAGTTTAACGTGGAATTCGAACCACGCCCCACCAGTAGCCCAGCGTCTTAACCACTAGGCCACCCAGGGTACCCATTTATCTACCAACCACTTTCTTTGTGTGGAAGGATGAACAGCTGGATTTTGCTGCGGCCGGCTGACGTCACTGGATCTCGAACCCGGGGCCGATGGATTCGTAGTCAGCGACGCTAACCACCATACCACCGAGGCGCATTTTAAGTTGTACTTTATAATTTATATATTAAACCATCTTATGTTTACTTTATTTTAAATATTTTAATTTTATAAACCCAAATTATATATATATATATATATATATATATATACTATATGATCAAAAGTATTCGGACACCGCATGGTTTTGGGAAAATGGTTTTATTATGGCATTTAGTAACCAGTAGGTCCACCCTTTGCTTTTATTACAGCGTCAACACGTCGAGGCATACTTTCCACCAGTTTTCGGTAAGTCTGTGCAGGAATGGCTCGCCATTCCTCTTGCAGAGCTGATGCAAGAGATGCAAGTGAAGCCGGGCGTGGTGCGCGGTTTCGTATCCGTCGCTCCAGTTCGTCCCACATGTGCTCGATTGGGTTGAGATCGGGGCTCTGAGCAGGCCAGTCTAACAAATCCACCTTATTTTCACGAAACCAGTCCTGCACACGTCTTGCAGTATGGCAGGGAGCTCGATCCTGTTGAAACAAACAATGGCCATCTCCGTAGTATTGCCACAGTGTAGGGAGGGCCGAATTGTCCAGAACGTCGAGATAAACGTCAGCGTTCATGGTAGTGGGTATAACAACCAACGGGCCGAGCCCTAGCCAGGAAAAACAACCCCATACCATGATGGACCCTCCACCGAACTTCACCGTTGGACGTACACAGTCAGGAAGAAGCCGTTCTCCGGGCTGTCGCCACACCCAAACACGCCCATCAGACTGGAAGAGTGAATACCGCGACTCGTCGCTCCAAAGAACAGTTTTCCAGTCCTCCACGGTCCAGGAACGACGGGAGAGACACCAGGCCAAACGACGCGTGGCATTAACTTTTGTAATCAGTGGCTTGTGTACAGCTGCTCTACCATAATAACCGAGTCTGCGCATCTCTCTGCGGATAGTTACAGTACTAACGGAGGTACCGGATGCTCTTCCTACCTCCTCAGCGATGGAAGCGGCAGAGGACGTGCGGGACTTCTTCTATCACGTTCCGTCAGTTTGCGTGGTCGTCCGGAACGTTTTTTCGCGTTAGTTGCACCGTCGTGCTTCCATCTCATGATAACATCCGCTACAGTCGACTTTGGTATATCCTGTTTGGCTGCAATGTTTCGTATAGAAACGTTACTTAAATAACATCCGATGACGAGTCCACGTCCGCGCGGCATGGCTTCACAACAGTTACTGATAACTTAACAGAACACCTCAGCATTATAGTTTCGCCACGCTTTTTCCCAGCATACCTTTCGGCGAAGGTGATATTTGCAGAAATGCGGATTTTCCGGGGTGTCCGAATACTTTATTTATATATATATATATATATATATATATATATATAAAATCCACACACACACACACACACAATTGGACACCAGGAACTCAAATTTTAATGAAAAATTTTGTTTTCGACATCGTTGAAGAAAAAAAAATACCTTCAACATAAGGAAAAACAATTACCATACTTTAAATATTGGTATTCATTTTATGAAACTTATAATTTAGTTTCGTTACTCATTAAAAAAAAAAAAAATTTTTAGTCAGGGTATACAAGTAACAAACTTGAAATGTAAAAATATGAAAATTGAAAGTTTTCACGTTAAATTAGTAAAAATTATGAAGAGGTGCAATTTTTTTAAATATATAGGCAAAGAATCGGTACATCACTACTTATCAAATTTGAACCCCCGAATATTCATTCGTTCATTGAGAAACTGTGTTGCCACGGCCACTGCATACACGCTTCATTAATTAATGTTAGTTTTCCAACGATCAATACTGACACTGATCTCGGAGAGAATGGGATGGAAGAAGTGACGAAAAACAAGTTTAATATTTAATGTTAAAGTAGTTTCGATGTTACAAAAGATTTCCCTATATTGGTTCGCATGGTACGCAAACCTCACTTATAAATTCACCATTCAAACTATAATTATCATGCTGAGCATCAAGAAAATATGATGGGTGAGACTTAGTAGTATAAATATGCAGCACACTTCTGTTATATATATATGATAAACAAACGTACAGAAGTTTTTAAAGATTTTAGGTTAGAGCAGTCTTTGACAATTTGGCTTTTGATAAACTTCGATTTCGTATTGTATAAAACTTAATAATCACACCCTACTAAAATGAGATTATCAATCAAAGAAAGGATATTTATACAAAATAAGACCTTCAAAACATACTCCGATGTCGTAAATTTGATACCAAAACTCGCAGGAGAATGGAACTGCAGTAATGTTCCGCATCCAATTTCCAACCATCCTTCATTAGTGAATGATTTTCAATTTCACCATTTTGTTTTTAGGTACTACCCTGGTTTGACCCTGCAGTGGTAAAGTGCTTATACAACATTTTTAATGTTGGATGTTGTGGCGGAGGAATCATTGACCGTTTTTGGAAGAGTGTGTGTGTGTGTGTGTGTGTGTGTGTGTGTGTAGATGAAAAGAGGTGATGCGAGTTTTAAAATGTTGGCGGTTTATTTACTGTTAGTGTTCTGAACACGAGAAACATTGGTTGAAGTTCAGTGCGTTATTTTCAACAGTAATCCATGTTTATAGTCTTTTACGCGACAAGTTTCTAATTTTTTTTTATTATTTTGTATTCTGTTGGCATTTATGAAGCCTACCTTTCTCACGTAATCAGAACTTGGACTAGAACCACTTTTCTGCTATTCTACAACGGGTCGCAAATATTCTGATAAACCATCCTTGAATAAAAACTTGGGCACGGAACGCCGCTATACTCCTGGTACTTCACTCTCCTGCGAGTTTCGATATTAAATTCAGTAGGAACAAGTCTGAACGTGTCTTTTGTAAGCGGTCTCACATTTAATATATATTCAATTGAGAATGAATTAACATTTTTAAACGTATGATAACGAGCTGACCACAAAGAGAACGAGTGTGATTGTCGCATCTGCTGAAAGTAAATGGGTTTGAAATGTAAACGTCTTCTTGAACAATCGTTTCGTATTAGTTTTAAAACGCATGAAACTCCTCGTTTTAATCACTATTTAAAAAATAACTTTTCTTTTTTCATCCATATAAAAGTGTGAAGCTGTTTATATATACACAATGAAAGATCAAGAGGGTGAAAAGGCACATAAGATTGTAGGGAGGATATCAAAGTTACTGGAAAGGCACTAAAGTAAATTGGTTTGTTGTACCTTTTGCTTAGAGACTTAACGCGTTAATAATTGATGGAGCTTTATATATATAACATACATATATGTATATTTTAGTAACAGCAACAAAACCAGATAATTATTTACCTAGATGGCACTTTATACCTTTTTAATATTTTAAAAAGTATTTACAATACAAATTAAGATGACTAACAATGACCTCTTAAGGCATTATATATACAGGAGTTGAGGTTGTATTTACATTAAAGAAGAGCTATTTACAGTTTTTGAAATAAAAAAAAATTCCAAATCTCAGCAACATCTGTTAAATCTCCTGTTCAGCATACAATAATCTCAGTTTTTTTAAAATTTCGAGGTTGTCTGCCCTTTTAAACAATGATATATAAATATAGCTATAATAATTATTGTCTAGTAAACTATTAAAAATCAACAAAATATTAACACTAAAAGTTATCGTGTTAAAATAATAGCGTTGAACTTAACCTATTATAAATAAAAATTAAAATAATATGAATCTAACGTTGATTCTGAACTTACTAACCCTATACTCACAACACAATGGGGAGGACATTTTTATTTTTCTTAAAATAATATAAATCGTATTAGACCGAGCGCGTACTAGTTACAAATCCTTCAGAGACTTATGCAAGCATTTTTGCCCTTTTGTTATTAAATAAATGATTAAATAAATGATTAAAAAAAATATATATACACTGTAATAATCGGACGTATTAGCCATATTTAATTTAAAATACGACCATTAGAATTATCCGAAACGTGACTGATGGATGTTTGACAAGTGCGCGCATGGCCTGTGAGACTCAAAATTAGCATTTCATTCTCAGTAGTTTCAAATACAACCTAGCAAGCAACGAAAAAGTTCTGTGTATATAGAAATTTTAATGTTCATTTTTTTTTTTTTTTAAAGTAATTAATTCCTTAAAGCAGATTTAACGAAGAGACAATCCAATACAGAGATTCACTCCGAACACTATTTTTTCCTACGACTTTAACGGCATGTAATTTGGACTTCCTCTCAATTCGACTACGAATGAAGCGTTGTTGAACGAGAGGCTGAATGAAATATCTCTCGTATTTGGAGTGCGAGGCGTCTCCTGGAAGGTCTCGGATTGAAGGGGGAACTGTGATGGGCGGCGTGCTTTGAGTATAAAACAGGCATTCGATGACCGACTGCAGAAGAGAAAACGCTTCTCAGATAGGCCGAGTAAAGTTGGCCGGGAAGAGACCTTTCTCGTTAGTAGATTCCTTGATTCCACATAACCAGCCTTCCTCCTGAAAAATATGGTTTAGATAGTTAACCCGCTGTAGAACAGTGTTCATACTGCCATATTTTTAACAAAGTCAATTGAAATTGCCCGAAAATTAGTTCAGTACTCAAAAATAGTTCGAAACAAACATGCACTGAAAACGGATTTGAAGATAATGATCCAATTTTATAATCAATAAATTCAGATGGTTCCCACCCACTGTCATTTTCATTCCCGCTCCTAAAATAAAAATGAACAAAGTAAGAAATCCAGGCTAATATTTTCTAGCCTCACCTGGACCACAGTGGGAAAGCCGTGGATGAGAATCAGAATGACTGAGTGGAATAATACCTTTCAGAGCTTCCTTGTCGCAAAGAAAGAACATATATATATAATTTACTTAAATTAACAGCAATTGCTCTCCATAACGATCGTTACCTGTTCTTCCGGATCATCGTACTCAACCACTTGAATAGTTTCTCCAACTTCGAAGCCGAGCTCATCGACGTCTTCCCTTACGTACTTGTAGGTGGCTCTCACTCTGTACAGAACACCCGGCGGGAGACCTTCGGTAGTTGCTCCTACAATCAATAAGCGTTGATTGATTTAAGTAGATTCATTTGGGAAAATGCAGTAGTATTACTAATTCAATTCGGCGGACATTATTTACCGTATGTGCAAGTTCTTGCTGATATTCACCTAAATCTTTTTCCAAAATACAAAATCTATCAATATAATAGTAGTAATAAAACAATGGAAAAAAAAAGTTATATTACACAAATAAATGAAATATTAGACGCGTAGTTTACGCGTTTACAAACGAATACCGTAAACAGTGTTTTCCCATTGCCAGCATGTCGAGGACGAATGGTTCCCGCGATATCCCCCCCCCCCCATTTATTTGGGCCCTTATATTATTGGCCACTCAGAATGTGGCCAAAGTGAGAGATTACTAAAAACTTTGGAACTACAAGTATATTTCCAACACATACACGTGAATTGCCCAAGTGCTTTTTATCATTCCCACATTAAGGAGTTTGTTGTTCTTTATCACGGCTGACACTAATAGTTGGAATTCTGTTGTTGACAGCAACGGGAGAATGGAATGGAGTGAAATGAAGGGGTCGGTCAGTCGGTCAGTCAGTCGGTCAGTCATCTGGACGCAATGGACGGCACCCATCCAACTATTTCATAGACCCAATGTCGGTTAACGCTCTACTACTACTACTCCCAATCTTTATTATTAACGTGTTTCGCGTCAAAACTTTATTCTACCACGAAACGCGGCAAGTTGCTTTGTGCCTCGTCACAGCTGACACACTACATGCGTCAAGACAATACTCGCAGAAATTTTACATTTCCTCTTGTCCAGATCAACTTGACGCGTTTCGCGAAAGAAGTGACCCAAGGGTAGGATACAGTTTTGACGCGAAACGCGTTAGTAGTAGTCCAGTGTTAATCCTGGTAAAGTTATTGCAAAAGTGAATTATACAGTTTGAGCTTGCGAAGACAAACATTAAATAGCATGTTCATTAGGGTATCCCCAAAAAAATCTAAATTTTGAAATTGTTGGGTCTCATCACCTAAAGTTTCTCTTGACCAAAATGTTATGTCCTGTGAAATTTCAGCTCATTCGGAGGTGATTTAGCGTTCCCCCAAGTCCCCCAAAAACACCAGATAGACTCTCGACCAATCAAAATTCAGTGAGCTCTTCCATACTGAGTATTCGTTGCATCTCAAAATATTTGGTACCATTAAGAAGTTCTTTGCTTGTATATTCGAAAAACATGGAGTTTGATGGTAGCAAATAAATAGACAAAAATTTATCGCCAGTCAAAATCTCGAAGATTCCAGTATTATTGCAAGAGCTTCTTTTGCAACCTTTGAATTTTGGCACGTCCAACGCCTGTCATTGTGTCGGTGACCTGCTCGGCAGCTTTCTAATTTTTTTTTATGCAGGGAGGAGGGGTCCAGGGTTTTGTAATGCTTTGTTTCGTTTCAGACGTTCTCCCCGTCATCTTCAATAGCGATACGTAGCTCCAACGAAGCTTGGTTTGATTGAACACACCCGACACACAATCACTGGTGCTCGACTTCCATCAGGGCGTGATGTCTTGTCAAACTTTATACATCATCATTGCAATAAAAAACTGACGATTCATGAAAGCGCCCGGAGGGCACACGACCTACTTGTGTCATTCTGGATCAAGTCACGACTTCCCATACGACAAAAACAGCATATCCTCCAGGTCTTGAATCTGTACAGCCAATATATCGGTTTAATGAAACACCGTGCGAGGAGTAACCCGAAAGACTCGTCGAATCAGAAGAAATTTGGCGAAATTATGGAGAAGCTGTTCGACATCAGCCACGCTGAAGCGGATCGACTCGTCAATATTGAGTTTTGGACACGATTTCTGGCACTGCAACGAGAGTCCTTGACTGGGTTCATTGGATCTAGATAGTAAACTCGCTGCTAAGGAGACGAGGACAGCTCAACGTCTCGGTCGATTCACTCGATTCACCGAGCATGTAGCACGGAAAGCTGGAATCCCAATTACAGGAGCAACGGAGGAGGAGGAGGAATCATCAAGTAGCAGTACAAAAGAAGACACTGGGGATGAGACTGTCATCACACCACGAGGCACTCTCAAACGGATCATATTTCAGAATGTTTCTGCTGTCCTGGAACGAACGCGCACTAGCATTCGGAACTCTACAATGAAAGAAACAGCAATCCCAACTACAGATTGACCACAGAAACAATGATCATTGTTGATTTCCGAATGCTGGTGATCTCTGCCGTTATGAAGGAAAGTAAACAACCCCAATCATGATCATCTATCTACTACAGTATATAATCTAACTCTCCACTGTGATCGCCTGTACGCATGACTTTACACTTATCAAAGTTAAATTTTACTTGCTTATTAAAACTACGACATTGAGATCACTTTGCGAATTCTATCTTGATCTATATCAATGTTGTTTATTGATTTTTTTTTTACTTTATTTCCGAGGAATTCTAAAATTTTGCTTACGAGATTTAAGTTAAATCATTGACACGTATTGTGAACAATACGAGTACGTACTCTAAAATCGATCGCGACCAATCGTCACTCGTCACACTAGTTCACCTGACTTTTTGTCCGTTACTGCTGCCAACCAGTTCACCAGATGTTTACCCATTGCAGTACCTTACCCCTTACTTTTTTCTAACAACTACTAATGTGGAAATTTCCCCAGAATCTGACTAAATTGACAGCCTCTCTCTTTAAATGGGAAGTAGATGCATAACCTTAGTTACAGGCTTAAATTAAAACATGTTGAAAACCTCCAGCTCAGATAATTTCTAGTGACGGTAGATTTAAAAGCACATTAAAACTATTATTCAGTAGTTTAAACTTAAATGGGCAAGTAAAGCCTTGTATATTAATTAATTCATATTCAATTCCAACGGTACACTAACTAAAGGGACGAAAATTATACAACATTCAACTACATTTTGACAAAAAGGCCAAGATACAGAACAACACACACACATACTCGTCTTTCTTATTTCAGGCTTTAAAGAACACTATTCGGATAAAGAATGGTTAGTAGGACTTATTTCCTATGTCTAAAATGCCCATTTTAAATTCAAATTCACATTTATTTTGCTTTATATTATATTTATCTTTGCGTAGGTATGTTGGGACCTTATCACCAGCCGTAAGGCGCAACTAGCTCCTCATCTGCTGCGAAACAACACTAGCCTCGGACTGTTTCTGCCTCACTTTTGGGGAAATGAGGTTTTGCGAATGAATATTATATTTATAATACTGACCATAACGCTTTATTATAATTGATACCTAATCAAACATGTTCTGAATTACCAACAACACACCAAAGATAGATAGAAATGGTCATAATTGTTAATTTTTTTTTTTGTCTTAGAAATTTCAATTACAGGGCGTATAGCGCCATTATTATTAAATAGATACGCATATCACTGACTAAAAAGCAAGAGAGGACGCCGATGATTTACGTCAAAAAATTCCGGCATTTTCATATAGTCTTCAGATTTTTTTAATTATTTTAGTTTCTCTAACATGATGGTGATAAATACAAATTCAGTTTTTCTCCTTGCACTAATATTTTGATATAAGAAATACTATCTCTACTTTCATTTTTCAGGACCTGCATTCATTTATACAAGTGTAAAGATAAAACCAATAAATCCCGAAGTTAAACAAAGATAATTGAAAACAAAATGAAAGCGAATGTAAACAAAGTATTTGCGAAGAGGGTAAATTGCGTAAAAAGTGAAAAACAAAACAACTGAACATTCCACAACAATCATGCGAGCAACTGTAAAGGGGAGTTCAAATTCAAAGCCTTCAGATAGTAATAAAGTTCTGAAGAAAGAATTCGCCATTAACCGTCAAAAATAGTTTAAAAAAAACGTTTTTGACAAAATTAATTGATAGAAACATTAAGATTCAACGACATAAAATGCTAAAAAGTATCAAGAACTAAATCTATTGAATACCTTTCATTAAAGACACACAGGAGGGGAGGGGGGAGAAAAAAAAAAGTGGAGGACTCAATGAATTATAAGAGGCAACACACCAATGGTACCATTAATTAAGGTCTACTTACCCACGGGAATATCATAAATTTCCTCCAACTTTGTCTTGTTTCCTGTTGAGAGGGTAAACATCACATACCAAATTGATTAAAGGAATAAATCTTATTTCATTCTCGGGGGGTGGGAATTCCAATATTAGTTTCTCATCCGTTAGGATAACACAATAACCGTGTTAAGATATGTAGGACCTATAGGATGAAAATTCACACTCAAAAGAAACTAATACCAAAACTTTTCAGAAGAAAAACCTAAAGAAATAAGTGCGTTTCCATGAATGGTGAAATTTTTGTCAAATAGTTTTTCAATTAATAGTATAAAATGTTCCTTTTGCGTTAATTTGATACTATACATGAAAATAAAATACACCTTATAATCAATAACAACCATCTTTAACGCAAAATTATGGTATGAAGTATTTGATACTGAACACTTAGTTTCCCTGAAATGGCCAGGTTCCCAATCCCCAGACACGGCCATCCCATACTCATGGCTGTTGATGATTTAAAGATAACGAAGGTGACCCGCGGAATCTTCAATGATTAAAAAATATGGTTCGAATCCCGCATAAAGTTGTCCCCTCCCGTCACATAACGCAGTTAAGTAATTACGCCATGTCGAAATCCTACTCTTTGATCGACTTTCCCATGAAAAGGGAGATAATTTGATCGTGTTAATGTTAAAACTAATAGCAGCTCCTTTTTATTATTACTATTATAATCAAATTAGGTTGTCGACACCCGAAAAATGAAACTACTTTGCGCAATGACCTCTTGTAAAACAAACTTAACTGAATGATCAAATGAAGAATCTTGTGAAGAAAAGTTTACAAACTTGAGTAACAAATGCAATAAAAAAAATCATTCAATATAAAATAAAAGCAAATTACAGGGTAGGGAGTACTACCATTCCGTAGTTTCATCTCTTACTGAAATTCTGCTATAAAAGCAATTCAAAGTGCTTCTCCTCGATTAACTCTCCATTTTAACAAGTACGCAACTTATTAAATAGCTACCTATAACCATTAACTTAACCTTTCATTAGTTCCGTGCGATAATTCCTCATTTTACGGAAGTCAGGCTTGTTGCCCCTCTTCTCATAAGAAAAAATGTAAAAAATCTATGTATACTTATTTTATTTATTATAGGCAGGGTCGAAAAGGGGTCAAGGTCAAGATTTTGCTTAGGTACATATTGTGAGGTTGATCATTTTGTAATAGTAGTATCCACACCAAAAATCAAGGCTGTGGGACCTTCGCTACCCCTCCCTACCGATACTCACTTTTTTCCATATGAATTTGTATGGGAAATAGGCCAAAAATCGAAAATCGTAAAAATCGACCCTAAATATTAATTTTCTTGCTTTCGGATGGCCAAAATCGGGTTCCCCGGCACGAATTACATCAGAATAGACCATTCACCAACTTTTTTTGAGATCAGGGGGTAGGGTCTTAAATCCGGTGCTGACTCATAGCACCGGATATAAGACCTAATACTACATTTTTTTTTTTTTTTCCAGATTCCTATTTAGGTACTTAGAATGTTAAAAGTTTGTATTAAAATACGTTATTTAACTTTAAAATATCAGTAATAAATAAAATATAGTTAAAATCTTATTAAATTAAATTATGGCTACTAGAAAAAGAAGCCACAATGCAGCCTTCGGATATCCAGCATTGGATCCAGAATTGGTTATATTAATCGGCATTTTAAATACTTTAGAGTCTAGAAAAGAACTGCCTACTTTTGAGTGGAAAGGTCAATGGAAGGAATAAAAAAAAACATTAGTTTTTAGGTCAAAAATTTTATTGAATTTCTCTCTTAATTTCTAAATTTCTACCAATAATAGCTAAAAATTTGTATTTTTTTTTTCATGCATTTTTGTATTTTTAAAATTTGTTTTCATTAAAAAATATATAAAACTGTTTTATAAGCGAACTTTTGTAATAATACAAAAATTTCGAAGTAAATCGCAAATTATCTCGAATTTTACAAATTTTCTGAAAAAAACAAACCGGTAGGCGGGGGTAGGGGTCCTCAGAATTTAAAAATATTTTACCAGGGTGTTACTATGATTGATTGATTGAACCACCTCACACTACGTACGTAAGAAATCAAAAAATTTCGACCCGGCCTAATTTACTTAATCTAGTATTTAATTAAACTTCTTCCCTTCAGCGGAACTATTTACTGCTTCTAGCAACACTTTCGTCTCTGTTTCTAAAAATAAAATAAAACATTATTCCTGTTAAAAAGGAGCGGTTTTATATTTTAATTAATATTCTAAATTAAAGAAATTCTGTTGAACTCTCATTTCTGGAACGACATTAATCAAACAACAAAAATCAGGAGAGAAATCCAACATAAAAACGTCAGGGAAATCATTTCTTAAATGTCATCAGTTCGAATTTTATTTTGGTTAAAAAAAAGTTCAAGACTGACTGTCCAAAGCAGTGATTCTCAAACTGTTTCGCGAAATTTTTTTTAATTACCTGAATGTGCGCAACTTTTTTGTTTGTTACTGAACGATATATTAGAACTATGTAAAAATATAGCTATTTCATAATACGATTTCGTGACGTCAACGAAAATTTTGAGTGTTTCCTGGTGTGAGGTTTGAAAATCACTCGTTTTGAGGCTTCATACTGTCGATGTCACCTCGCAGCCTGATAAAGCGAAGATGGTGAACAGTGGTAAGTAATGTTTTATGGCATTAAATTACATTTGGAAAACATGAAGCCACTCGGGCCTATCAAGGTTATCGCTGTCAGAGGAATAAACTAAAGCTATCATATATTTCAATCATATTTTTTAAATTATCAATTTCAAGTCGGTTAATTATACTTACACTATTTACAAGCTATCTATTTCAGTCATGAAAGTGTGTAATTTTTTCTTAAGGGTCACCAAGGAGCTATTATTTACTTCATCATATGGTCAGTCATTCCAAAAACCTACTACTATATGACTAAAAAGGTATTTTCATAGCTACAATATACACGTCTGTTTTTTAATTTTCTTACTATACTGGTCAAAAAAAGAAACGCAATTAGCTCGCATATGGTGTAAAATTTAAGTTGTTAGTGGTATTATCACAGTTTCAAGATTATGGTTAAATGTTTGTTCAAATCTTTTAAAGCCACTTAGTGCATGTTTTTAAACCTGACTAATCCCGGCTAAGACGCCATTTTGTTACAAACAATAAACAGAGATTAAATTGAATGTATTCTTTATGAAGGCATGCATTTTTTCTTTGACTTCACAGAATACACACTGCCCGTTGAGAAAACCAAACTTTTTCCCGCGATTGAGGCATGCCACGACTCTCAGAGGTCGTGCCTTGGGCATGTTGGATGCAGGCATGTCTGCTGTCCAAGTTGCACAGCGAATGCATGTGCATCCCAGCACAATCTCTAGGCTTGTTAGACGGTACAATGCCACAGGAAGTGTTCAGGATCTGCCAAGACGTGGGCGACCTCGTGTGACGACCCAACGCCAGGATCGCCACATTGTACTGCAGCACCTGCGTCATCGGCAGCGGAATGCTCGTCAGACAGCCAGAGAGACACCTGGTATCCACAACAACAGAATTAGTGACCAGACCGTCAGAAACCGACTCCGTAATGCAGGTATCAGCATCAGCCGCAGAACATCAGGGAACTGACCAATGCAATTATTGAAGAGTGGAGGGCCATCCCTGTTGCTTTCCTGCAGAGACTGTTGAGGTCGATGAGGGCCAGACTCCAAGCCTGCATTGTGGCTAGGGGTGGCCATACGCGTTATTGACTGTTTGTTATGTTAAAGAATCATTTACTATATACTGAGTCCTCATGTTTATTAATAAATCTCAAAAATTGCGTTTCTTTTTTTGACCAGTATATGTCCTGGCGTTCTTTCATCAGGCTAACAAGAAAAAAAACCACTTACCACATATTCTCCAAACATGAAAACATTTTTGAACATCTGTATCAGCTCTCTTCTCAAACCACCTCTCTCGGAACTAAACGTACCCAATTCTTTTAATCTTTCACTGTATTCAAGCCTTCTTAAGCGCAACGCGCAGCTTCCACAGCACCTGGCGCACGGACCACTTGATTGAGATGCGGCGGGCGAAGGCTTTCGCCCGCCGGACTCCCAAGTTGGCCCGTCGGGCCTCTTGGCGTGCTTTTGTGTCTGGCATTTCCTCGTCTATAGGAATAAGCTTGGTTGCCCTATGTTGCACATTTCACGCAGTCAAAAACACACTGACCGAGATGTGGTTGACAAACATTTTCACACAAGGGATGACATTCAAAGTTCACCTCTATACCCATTCCTTTCCAAACAAATTTCTATACCTATGCATCAATTTACGATAGTGAAAGTATATGTGATAGTTTTGTTAGTTGGATCATTCTTATTTTATTATCTACCTTTCGAAAAGTAAAATGGAAGGTGGAAGACCATGTAGAAATTAAGATTTGCCAACGCATAAAACTTAAACGAAATAGTAAAAAAGAAGTTATTGCTACAGAAAAGCCTAATATCCTTATGAATTTCTCATATTCATACGATATTCACTAAGGGGGGAAATTTTGTATTCTTATGGTACACACTGCTCGGAGTTTCCTTTGGGCCCCTAAACAACATACTGTAATTACACCGCTATGCCCCCACCCCCCTTTTTTTAAAAACTGAAACCAATTCTTTGAATAAAAAACCTGATAAATGACAGATTAAAGTAAATAATGATACAAGTAAAGTTATATATATATATATATATACACACACACACACAAGAAATCTTTCTCCGTATATTACTTAAAGAATCAATTGAAGCATACTAAAATCAAAATATTCACCTTAAGAAATTTAAAATCATAAATTACTGACACCACTGGCCTTTCCATTGGAACACAGGTAGCTTTTTTTCTCGACTCCAGTACATTCAAAATAAATTTGTCTGTTTTCGTAACCGATTCCATGTTCTACTCCCTGGCTGTGACAGGGAAAAGGAATAAGCTGAAGTGGTTCATTTCGAACTTTAAGATGATCATCATTTGTCAAATTCTGTAAAATAGGTGGAGAGGAGGGGTGATGGTTTCGTTGTCCCAGTCGATCATGTTAGGATAATCGTCTGCTTCAAAGTTCAATGTTTTTGGCAGCTCAAAATTTCTCGCGTTGGTGCTCTTAGTTCTTGTGTCTGTTATCATTGAGAGTAAGATATTCTCTGGGTGGGCAAAATAGGCGTTATTTCTGAGGACACGCTCCATAATCAACCGATGCTTTTTATCTAAGCCTTTAAGCACAAGTGTATGATATACCAAAAATTAGATGCTCCCTCATTTGCCTTTGGATGAGACTTTATCCAAAACCAGCATTATAATTTTTACTAGGTCTTGGATGTTTTTGTCTGGATTCCGTGTAGAGACATATAAGATCAGGATCCTGTTTGCTCGTGTTACCCATCTTGCATGATGGAGGGCACCTGGGGATCTGGTGGCTAACGCTTGTGAGATGCGTCCAGATTGTACGCTAATGCACATTTCGTACATATATTTTTGGTCACTGCTGAAACTTTTAACAATATCGGCCGAAACTTCTTTAATGTTGCCCTCTACAGGGGTATAATCAACTATATCCAGTTTGGTCAAATCCTCTGAGTTTATTTCCAAGAAAACCTTTGAAGGTGTTTGGTCCCGAAGTTTTTCCATCAATTGCTTCAAATACGTGCCTGAAGGGCAGTTCGTTTGCATACAAAAGGCAAATCAGCCGCTGTACCGGCCTGTCCAGATATAATTCAATCAATTTTAGCACTCCACCAATCCTGCCAGTGTTAACTGGGGTGCCATCGCATAGCAAAGCTTTGAGGGATTCTTTGCTATTAGAATCAACTATAAAAGTTATTATTTCATCTGCAATACAACAAGCAGTTCCGTTATCTGGAGCTATATGATCCATGTAAACATCACCAGGTTCTTTGACTATTACATAATGTTCTTCGTATTCCATTCCCTTCTTTGTCTTAGTTTGATCTTTTCTACCATCAAATCCAATGCCTTCAATCTGTGTGTTCTCTGATTTCACTTTGATTATGTTCTTTTTACCCACACGTATTCTTTCTTTTTCCACTTCTTTCCTATCCAACATATTGGTTTCGTCTCATATTCCCATATCCTTCAAAGCTGCATTTACTATAGCTGCAGTAGCTCTGTAACTTACACGGTATCTATCTGCTGTTATTGTTAAGTTATCATAAATAATTCTGTTCTGATTGTTCCGGATTTTGAGCCGAGAGAAAACCAAGTCAATATCATCGCTGTCATCATCAATTTCCATGCTCTCAACATTCGTCAGCCAGACTGTACTGAACGGACGCATTTCCTGAGCTCTCTGATATTGCATCTACTTTTGTATATTGCTGAGAATTTTGCTTTTGGATAGTTTTGAATTTTATATACTTGCGTTTAAATTTACGTTGTTATAGTTAAGTAATTGAATATTAGTGGTTTTTAGCGATTTAGAAGTTTTCATAGCGTGCCGGCTTAATTTAACTTATACCTGTGACGGTTTAAACTAATTTTTAACTGCGCGATGCCGTCGCAGAAAGCGTCGTGTGTTAGGTGTAGGGTAAACCGGTGGTATTCGGAATTTAAGGATTATAACGGCGGTCCAATGGCGATTACCGATAGATCAGTATGTTTCTTTTGCGAGTTCATGGAGGAATTAGTTGACATAAAACGCAGTGTACGTGAGGTAGCGGAAAGACTTGCAACGCTTGATGAGGGCAGGGGTAGGGCTACGGTTGACGGAAGCCGAACCAATACTAACGTTGAAGACGTTAGTAATTTGAAGGGTGAGGTGCGTAACCTAGTTTCTAGTTTAGGTAGCTTGTCGGGAAGGTTAGATAGAGTTGAGGAAGAGGTTAAGGTTAGTCCGATAGTAGTAGATAGCGAGGGATTTAGAGAGGTTAAGGGTGGAGCTAGGCCGCGTACGTTAGGTGATAGGAACCCCCCCCCCCCCTATCGAGGTTTCGAACCCTTTCGCCCATTTGGAAAGGGACGTGAATGAGGGGGAAACTATTTTAATCGGGGACTCTTTAGTGCGCCACATGGACAAAGAGTTCGTTTAACGGCATCCAACCAAGAGGAGGAGGGTCTGTCTCCCAGGGGCCAGGGTTGACAGAGTTAGAGACGAAGTGGATAGGATTGACGTTGCCTCCCGTCACTCAATGTTGGTGACGATGGTAGGAGGCAACGACTCGTATAGGCCCGATACGAGAGTGCCTGACCTTTTGGAGAGGTATAGGGGGTTAATTAGGTCCCTGAAGGCGAGGTCAGATAGGTCTTTAGTTCTAGGTATTACCCCTAGGCACGGGTTGGGTCTTAGAATTACGTCAAAAACAATATTTCTGAATAACAAATTATAATTTATTCCGGCAACAATGATATAGTTGCTATCACTGAAACTTGGTTAAATACCGTGACTCTGGACTTGTTGGGGGAACTTGATATACCGGGTTTTAAACTCTTTACTAATGATAGGTTACATAGGTTTGGTGGAGGCGTTTTGCTGTACATTCGTAATTCCCTTAAGGCTATCGAGGTTAAGTTAGATTTTCCGGCAGCAATTAATGCGATATGTGTTGAAGTTAGGGCGCGTAGTATTAGTTTTCATTTTTTTGTTGTTTATAGACCTCCCGTTCAACCCCTCGATACAGATGCAAGATTTTACTCACTTGGTAATTTTATTGACAATCGGAATAGTATAATTGTCGGAGACTTTAACTGCCCTAATGTTAATTACGAGAATTTTACTGGTAATGAGGAGGGTTTGAGATTGGTTGAGTTTATGGACGATAACTTTTTACGACAGATAGTTACCGAACCAACGCACGGTGACAATATTTTAGATTTGGTGATGACGAACGGCGAGAATATAGTCGAAGGTTTAGAACTAGGCGAGAGTTTAGGATGTAGTGATCATCAAATTCTTAGGTTTAAGTTGGCGATAAAAAATACTCAGGATAGTAACATAATAGAAGTCCCTGATTTTCGTAGGGCTAATTTTGATAGTTTTGGTGATAGGATGAGAGTAGTGGACTGGGATAACTTATTTATGGGCAATGACACAAATTTGCGTTGGGTGGCGTTTAATTAAAGAAAGTTTTAGGAATATTGAAAGGGAGTTTATTCCTCGTAGGCCCAAGCGCACTAGAAATCGTGGTAGGCCGAAGTGGTGGACTAGGGAAATAGGAGTTTATAAACGAGCGTAATAGAGAGTATAGTCTTAGTAAGCGCAATGGCACGGCAGCTAACTTTAATAGATATATCGAGCTTAGACGTCAGGTTAAAAGATCAGTTAGGAATACCAAGCGTAATTTAGAGATACTTATAGCTGCGGATAGTAAACATAATTCAAAAAAGTTTTTTGAATACATAAATAATCGTAAGCCGGTAAAAGATAACATAGGCCCTCTAGTGGATGTTAATGGCGCTTTGGCTTCTGACGCTCAGTCGATGGCGGGTATTTTCAATAACTTTTTTGCGACAGTTTTTACCGTAGAAGACGTAAATAATGTCCCGACGTGGACGATATCGTTCCATTTAGTAGCGAGACTATTTTGGATGAAATAACTGTTTAGGAGGCTGAGATTGCGCATTATATCGATAGGCTAAAAGTTAGCAAGGCTCCAGGCCCTGACGCGCTTTTTATCCCAGACATTTGAAAGAAGTTATCGTAGGCCCCTTAACGAAGATTTTTAATAAGTCACTTGAAACGGGGATTATTCCTGAAGACTTCAAATTAGCTAACGTCACGCCTATTTTTAAAAAAGGCGACCGCGCAGTAGTTAGCAATTATAGGCCCATTAGCTTAACGTCAATTGTCGGTAAACTTTTGGAATCCGTAGTTAGGGATCGTATTATCGATCACTTAGAAAGTAGAGATTTGATTAATAGTAGTCAGCATGGGTTTCGATGCCATAGGTCTTGTTTAACTAATGTTAGGATTTTATAACGAAATAGTGCGCGAATACGATAGGCATAGAGCAGCTGACGTTATTTATTTAGATTTTAAAAAGGCGTTCGATACAGTTCCGCATAGGAGACTAATTGCGAAGGTCAAAGCGCACGGTATACGCGGTCAGGTAGCTAACTGGTTAGAAGAATGGCTTCGTGCTAGGAGACAGAGGGTGGTAGTAATTAGTGAATCGGGGTGGTTAGATGTAGGTAGCGGTGTCCCACAGGGTTCAGTGTTAGGCCCATTGCTATTCGTAATTTACATTAACGACATAGATGTAGGTTTGACAAGTAACGTGTAAAAATTCGCGGACGATACTAAAATAGGCGGTAAGGTTGTTAACGAGGACGATAGTAATAGGCTCCAAGAAGATGTAAATAGGATTATGGAGTGGACAGATAAGTGGCAGATGCAATTTAACGTAGACAAATATAAAGTTTTGCATATAGGTTCTCGCAACAATAATTACACGTACACGATGGATGATAGGGAGTTAGCGAGCGTTGACGAGGAAGTAGATTTAGGCGTACGCGTATCTAAGGATTTAAAGGTTAGGAACCAGTGCCTGGAGTCTTGCGCAAAAGCTAATAGGATGTTAGGCTTCATAGCGCGTAATTTCGAATTTAAATTGAAGGATATTATATTGCCCCTTTACAAGTCCCTAGTCAGGCCTCATTTAGAATATGCAGTTCAGTTTTGGTGCCCGTACTTGCGTGAGGATATTGATAGGTTAGAAAGGGTTCAACGTCGTGCCACGAAACTAATTCCGTCATTGCGCAACAAGCCTTATGAAGATAGGATTAAAGAGTTAGACCTGTATTCACTCTAAACTAGGAGATTAAGGGGGGAGCTTATTGAAGTTTTCAAAATCGTTAATAACATCGATAACATAAATTTTGACAAATTGTTCACTTTCGATAATAGTAATACTCGTAATAACGGATTTAAGTTGCGTGGCAGACGTTTTATTACTAATATCGCTAAAAACTTCTTTACGTTTAAAGTAATTGATAAATGGAATAATCTTCCCGCGTCAGTCGTTCATTCTACCAGCGTTAATATGTTTAAGAACCGTCTTGACAGACATTTTAAAAATATTAACGTTGTTTAAAATAATTTAAAAAAGTTAGCAACAGGAGCTCTGGTGGTGGTGCTCGAGGATGAGTCTGTTGACGATGAATGCCAGCGTGTACACGATGCCAGCAATAAAATTATTAAAAAAAAAAAATTAGACTAACACGAACGTAGATGTAGCTCGTAGCGTAAACTAACCCACTTTTTGTTTAACTTTACCTACTTTTTTACTTTGCATGTCTGTAACTCTTTTCTTGCATGTTTGTAGTTTGCATGGTATGACGTTGAGTTAAGACTGTGTTTGCATGGTTTGTAAGCGTTCTTATTTGGCCCAGAGCTGGGCTATTGCGGTACTGCGGTACTGCTGCACTACCAAACCGGTACGCGGAAATTTGAATGCGGTAGCGGTACTGCGGTACTTTCAGCGATCCTTTGCGGTACTGCGTTATGGGGGCCCGGGGTGGTAGTGCGGTGGTACCGCAAAATATGCCGCAAATGCCCAGCTCTGCCGGAAGTTATTTCACTTCTTTTCAATCCCTCCCTCTCCTATTCTCTCCGACTATTTTTCTGACTTGTCGGCAGTGGCCGGCAGATGATGATGGAGAGTCTTTTTTTCTCTTTTTCTGAATGAATGTTAACCCACGAATGATAGGTGTTGCTCCTTACTTAACCCCTTATTCTCTTCTCTTAACCCCATACTCTTTCCTTTCTCTCGAGCTAAACCTTACAGTGGATCTTAGGGTCTTTGTTAGCCTTAGCTTCTGTAGATCTGTAGATCTTCCATAATATGTAAAGGGTCCAGTTTGCTGGTTGAGGCGACATTCCTATCTAGGCTATCTTGGCTCTTCTTTCAAATCCTTTAACTCTATCGTGTGTCCTTTTTCTTGCGGAAGTCGTTACTCTGTCGATTGGTCCTAGTTGGTTTTTTTCTTTGTTTCTGCCCGACAAAAGACTCCCACTCAATCATTGGAACTCTAATATCACATCTGCAATCCGTTCGACTGATTTTTTTTTATCGTAACAAGTACAAGTACAAGTACAAGTGCAAGTGCAAGTGCAAGTGCAAATATCAAACATTTCATCGAATGTCTCCACCGTCTGCTGAAAACTGTTTCTTCTTTGTTTTAATGGTACTTTATTTAGCTTTGCTGCAGATTCTATCAATCGTTCAACTTTTATAGCTATTCCTTCAAATCCTATATGTGGAAAGGAAAACTTCTCCCAAATGGTTTCCACATCTTTAGTGACAATTCTGTAACATTCTTTTGCTGTTCTAGAACCTTTTTAAATCAGTTCTTGTTTTCTTACCAATAAATAATGCCTAAATACGTTAGCCTTTGAAGGAGTCATTGAAGGTGGAAATTCTGCAGGGTGACCAAATGTTGAATTGTGCGTTTTGCTTCTTGTCGCCATGATTTCACTTATTTAGGCCTAGCAGCATTAATAACAAGAAATTAATTGTTAAATTCTAGCAATTGAATCATTCAATCTGAATTTAATATAACTCATTCAATCATAAACAATCTGAAAATAAACAAAAAAAACGTGACAATAATTCATCTAAATTAATCTATGTAATCTATCTAAAACTCTATCTAAATAATCTAATCTACTTAAGACTTAATATAATGCATGGTTGTCACATTTGGGGTTTATATCTGTGGAGAGAGTAAAATGGGGGGGATGCAATGGAAGGGGTAAGGTTTTTTTTTTAGATCATTTCCAACTACGTGCATATTGTGGAATTGGAGAAACTCGATTTTTGATATGTTTCGACCCCACCTAATATTCACCCTAAAATCGGACGTACGGTGCATCACTAATAAATCCCCATTTCCCCGACCGGAGGTGGATGGACGCAAATTCAGAGAGTAACCTGAACCCGAGCAATCAAAGACTAAGTAGCTGGCCCAATTTCAGCCGAGGCAAATCGAACCCGTGCCTTCGCAGCAGAAATCGTCTTCCGACCAAACTCCCTACGGGAGCATCAACTAATTAATACAAAAAACTGACCACCACTGTCACTTTTAACCCCAATTTGGTCATCAAAATGGTGACGAATCAACTGGGCGGTATGAAAACACAAAGTGACCAAAGGTCGTCCGATAAGTGAGTGGCGATTCTATGTCAGTTAGCATAGTGTACTAATATCTTTGATATCTAATAAATGTCTATGCTTTTTTTCAATTAAGCTAGCTTCACATGAAATCCAAAGTTTTAATTTTGCAGTAATTCATGTTTATTCCTGTTTGTTCTGGTTTTTTATTATTTCTAATTAATTATTGGCGTTGCAATGGCTGAGGTAGACGCACGTGTTGATAAAATTTGTGATCAAAGTCCCTACACATATGAAGCACGGATATTAGCAGCAACATCATGGCATGAATCTGGAAAAACCAAGCATTGCATGAAGGTAGTACGCGAAAGGTTTGAACAAAGATTTAATGATGTGCCGCCAAAGGGCGAAATTATTAGAAAATGGGAACACAAATTATTCACAACTGGGATGATAATTGATAAAAAACGCAGTGGTCGCCCCAAAGCAAGATTGGAAGATGATGTTCAAGTGTCAATTCGACAATCGCCAACCAAAAGTATTCGTAGGCGTGCATCTGCATTAAAAGTTCCGAAATCAACACTGCAAGATTTGATGAAAAAAGACGCATTTTAAAGCTTTCCGCCCAACCTCCGTTCAGTTTTTATCGCCACAAGATAAAATTGTCAGAGTAATGCTTGTCAACAAATTCTTGAAGCTTTTCCAAGTAAAGCCGAGAGAGATCGTACGTTCTTCAGTGATGAATGTGCCCTTTATGGCGATGGTAAAAGCAAATTTTCGTTTTTTTGGTCAAAGAAAATCCTCATTATTATGATCAAGTAAAACAGTATCCCCTCGAATCATGATATGGTGTGCAATATCAGTGCATTGTTTAATTGGTCCATTTGTGTGCACTGGTCGAATTACTTCAGGAAGTTATATCGACATGTTGGAGAACAGATTTCTACCCGCTTTAAGAAATACGAATATTCGCAACCCTATTTTTCAGCAAGATGGTGCTCCAGGACACACCGCTTTCGCTGCGCGTGAGTTCCTAGACAGAAATTTTCCTGGCAGATGGATCGGAAAGTATGGTCCTGTACCTTGGCCTCCGCGGAGTCCGGACTTGACTACCCCGGATAATACCCTCTGGGGAATCCTCAAGATGCAGATTAATGGTCGTGAAAATCAAAGTGAATCTGATCTGACAAAAATCGCAGAAGTTGTGTTAAGTGACATCAATGAGGATAAAGAACTTTTACAAAAAATGTCAGACAGGACATGGAGACGCATACAGCTTGCTGTTCGTGTAAATGGCGATCAGGTTGATCCCTATGACAATTAATTATCGAATTAATTCTAAGTTTACTAATAATAAAATTCCTTCTAATAAAATTTTTATTATCCTTTATCTTTTATTTATAAATTGTTCCCGAATCGCCACTCACTTATCGGACGACCTGTATATATGAATTATATTTAGGGGAATTTAAAATGCTCTTCATAATCTTACGAAGTGAACTTACCTGGTGGAATTGTGGTGCCAGTGATATCTCCGTTGATCTTAGGAGTGCCATTGACCTTCTTGTCTTCAAATTCGATTTCCTCGTACGGCCTTCCACTCTCTTCCTTGCCCGGGGTCACTGGATTGGATATAGTTGGGCGACTGTAAAGGCAAACATGACCAATACATAAATAAACCTCTCACAGCAGATTTAATTCGTTATTAAATGCAGATATATATAACAGAGTGAAACTACATATGTATCCCTCCATTGCAGTGTTAATGACGAGAAACATCATGCATTTAAGTTTTTACAGAGTCAATGCACAATGTTCCTTCAAAGACAAATTTTACCAGTTTGAATTAGAAATTACATATGGCTTTTCTAAGCTCAGTTGTTACTAAGGAAGCTACATCATAATCAAAATTATTCTTCTTAAAAAATTTTAAAAATTCAAATCATGCATTAGAGGGTTAATTAACTTCCTATTAACTATACAAGTAACAGTTTTAGATACAAGATCCCCCACCTTTAACAAACTTCTAAAGAGACCAAAATGAGGGGGGAAAATAAGCGATGGTCGTATCGTAAAATGAAAATAAAAAGGATTATCTGAAGATTTACAAGTAGTATAGTCAAAAAATGGTATATTGAAAAACATACGTACGCGCAGAATGTCTCTTCAACACCTTAAAAAAGCATCTCCATTTCAAAACAGCGAGATTACCTCTTCAAAAGAAGCAACAATGAAGTAAAAAGGAAAGCCTAAGTAAGATCTTCGCAGGAAAAGGAGGAAAGCTCTTCACTGACTATAAACAAGAATGAAGTGAATCCCATAAAATCGGATATCCGGCGACTGAATCGAACGTTAATCCGACTGTATATGAAGATGAAATCCGACTCTCTGAGCGGTAACATCCGGAACCCCTAATTTCTCACAGGGGAGAGTCGGTTTGGACGTGAACTCCGAATTACTAGAGCCCGAGCAATCGCGGAGTAGGCAACCGGCTAAAATCCAACTGTGGCGAAGGTGGGAGTCGAACCCAATCCTTTGAAAAAAATTTAGTAAATCTCAAACCCGATTTTATGAAACTCAAAGTTTTGTTTACTTTTCGTCCTTGTTCTTGCGCGGAATCTGGGAGGGGATCACGGAAGTCGAAGGAAGAGGGGGAGATTCAGGGGGTGGAGCCAGGGGGAGTGTTGGGGGAGGCGTACGAGGGGGAGAAGCAGGAGGCGACGAGGTTTTTTCATTGTCGTCATCGAGTGCTTCCTCGTCGCGCCTGCTCTGCTTCGTCGTCTTCGTCTCCTCCTCTTCCCGCTCTCCCGTCTCCTCCTCTCCCCCTTTCGCACTCCTTTCCTCCTCTGGTAGGGGCCCCTCCGTCTCCTGTGGTGGGCTTTGGGGGCTGTGGCCGTCACCGTCCATTGCTTCGTACCACCTGTGGTGTGTGGGCAGTTATAACGTCAGGCATGCAACGGTCGTCAGAGACGTTAAAAAAGATGAAGAAAGGAAGGCCGTAGAAAGAGGGTGAAGAAGGGGAGAGAGATTAATTCAGGCACACAAAATAAACACTAAAAAAATACATTTGCAGAGAACGGTTTTTAACTCATTATTCAAATTAACTTCAGTAATACTGTAAAAGCTAACCGAGCGGACAAATACAAGTTCACAAATCTTTTACAAAACGTTTACAAACGTTCATAAAACGTTAAATGATGTTTGGAGGGTATAGTAATAGCTGGACATTTATCACTTAATATTGGAAACAACTTCTCTCTCTCCCGCTTTTTATGAACTAAAATTTGCGCTCAATTCTGCAGATGTTTTAAGCCTTACATTTGCATTGCAAAACGAGAGTTAGGGTCAGTTTCAAAGTGCAAATTTAAGGCTAAAGAACATGGGGAGTTTTGGAAGCAAGCATGCAATTTGCTTTCCTCCAACTGGATTATAGTAAGTAAAATGTTTGTTGCATGCAAGTCGAAATATTATACTAATTACACGTTAAATACTATCTTTCAATTTGTATAAAGTTATTTTAATTAACTACCGTACTAGTAAATCTTTTAATTAAACAAGAACCGTTTTCAATGAAAAGAAAAACTAAAATTGAAAGATATTCTAAACTAATTTTCGACTGATTATAAATCAACTAAAAACTAAGTCCATAAAATAATACAAATGGTGTAATTCCATCCTTAAAAAATAAAAAAGTAAACATTTACTACTTACTATTACTACCAATAAAAGACATACTTGACCGCGAAAAAATGATGAACATAAGAAATCCATAACGTATACCATTTACAACAACAACAACCCGTTTCTGTATTAAGTTTTTTTTTTAACGAGACATTAAAAAAATGGACGTGATAAAAAGCTCAGAAGATTCATCGTTCACCTTTCTGGCCAAGTATGCTGGAAATACGGACTGCAATAAGTTAAACACTGGTCTCCGCAAACAATGAAATGAAATTGTACAAAAGACACTCTAGTGCAACAAATGAGCTTTCTTTCAGTCGAGGTGGAAAAGCGCCAGTGAAACAGAAAACGCTCACCCAAACTTCATTTCATCTTTGTGCAGACGTTCTACACTTGCAAAAAAAAAAAAAAAAATTCCGCAAGAACTATCAGTACTCAACACTCACACGGACGGTGAATGAGGAGACACTGGAGATGGGGGGGACACCGCGGTGACAGACACTGGTTTGGGGGCCTTGGGGGGATATCCCCTCTTCATGTTGTAAGTCCCCTTGGCGCATTCCTTTGCCAATTTCTCCGCAATTGCTTCCAACTCCGACGAAATCTGCCAAAATTAACACAAATTAAGAGACTTAAAATTGAATATATAAACTCGATAAAGAAGAAAAATGCTCTATTGACAAACGATAGTACCCAGATGTGTTCTACTATGAAAACACAGGATTTGAACACTGACTACGGCATCACTAACGAATCTCAAATTATCACTACAAGTAAATAACGAAAAATTAGCTACTTTTACTTCGCTTCAGAAGTGAATTATTTTGTATCTAAACGATGGATTCTAAACAGGCGTGTACGTTATTGAAGGATAACTTCCCATTTTCAATGCGAGATAAACTATTATAAACGTGAACAATGTCAGAACGACATAAATATCCCCTCCTTTATTTGTGGCCTTGACCTTTGGTACAAGAACTTATGTCTCGATCGCGACACATCGTCTTGTGATCCACACGTGCCTAAAGTTTCATTAATTCATGTTGATCAGTTCAAAAGTTATAGGCCGGACAAGTGCAATCCAATATGGCCTCTCGAAACATATTTGGTCGGGGACATAATGAAATAAATTAACAGTCCTACCAGTGTTATTATTAAACATGCTGCACTACCACTACAAGTTTTATTACAATAAAAATGTGGCCCCAAAAACAATCACAAAGAGCTTTACTACAGTAACTGTAAATCAGTAGTCATAGATAGGAGGAGATTGTCGCACCAATCGACTAGGGAAGCACTCCGGGGTGGACGTTAGGCAAGAGATAAGAGTGCTGGAACTCCGTTTCTCCTATCAGTGTCCTGCTTAGCTGATCTTTTTCCGTGTCTCGTCTACCCTGTGAGCAGTCCAGCATGCTCTCAAACACACACACTTCTCCCTCTATTCCTCACTACATTATCTTTTCAAAATTAAATAAAAAAGGCAACATTTTTAAGAGCCTGAAAGCCCTTTATTTCGGCTCTATGCTTTTCCTTCTATAGAGGGCGCGTTTTAGCAGGCATTCGCCCTTGGCCCCTCCTCCCTGCATAAAAAAAGTATTTGCGTATTTGGTAATAATTTTGCCCCTCAAAAAGCTACTTGGCTTCTCTTACCTACTAGGCTAACTATTATACAAGCTGAAAGACAGGCAGCAAGTAGGTCCTCTTCAAATTTTCTAAACACGATTAAATACTACCAAACAAGTTTATTAGAGGATTAAAAACGTTAATTTCCACTTCAAGTATAAAGTTCCCTTCAAGTTCATAATACGATGATCGTTGTAAATTATTTTTTTTATTTATTTTCCCCAAACCTCACCTTACTCGATTCGTGCATGAATGTAGATTCCGCGGCAAACAGAGTTTGAAGGCTGTTGGCACTATTTGGAATTCTCTGGTCGTAAACGACGGGCAGTTCATCATACAATTCCTGCAACAAATTACAGTACAATCATTATTATACGTAAAATACAGATATCAACCATTCTCGTACCAGTGCTAATTTCTACATTTAAACAGTCGCTCAAATGAATTACGGATTTGCCAAGGTTCAAAAGGGATAGATAATATTTGGGGTTGTTTAATAATCTTCGCAGCAGTAAAGGTCATGTAACGGAGGGAAACTACAGTCTGATGTAGAATCCGAACCTCGGGACAATCACCCACGTAACTACTAAACAGGCCCAACGTCTCTTAATCTCACTGATCTAACAGGAAGTGGTGTTACGACGTTGACCGAAAAAGGGGCATTAACTACTTTGGTTGGCATGCCGTATGCCCGTACCAGGAATACAATTAGGGGGATTTAAAAGCTTCTGAAGGAAACTCCCGAATACACGAAAAACAAAAAAAATAGCAAAATCTGTATCTCTGAAAAGTGGTCCTCATCTCTCTTCCATTTCGATATCAACCAAGCTATCAGTCACTCACGGTGAGTGAATGAAGTAAAACCAAATGAAAACCCCTCTAACCTTATTAAGGGATTCGTAAGTGTTTCTTGCACTCTCCAATTGGTCCTTCACTCTCGCTATCTTATATTCGTCTCTCCGTGTGGATCGCTGCAAGTTCTCCAGTTGGTGCCGTTGACTATCGTAATCGACGAGTTTTCGACCTCTTTTGTCGATCCTTTTCTGGAAAAAAAAGAAGAAAAAAGTCGCGATTAAATTATCAGGAAATGAACCAGTTCCACAGTTCAAAATTTGATCTCTGCCCAAACTTAATAACATTTTGTTAATTCCTAAGTTTAAGATTTATTTGGCTAAAAAATATTCAACTTTCAATTTTGCAATTAGTAGAAATTTAGATAAGCCTCCGCCCTATCGTTATTCAATATCATAGAGCACTTGAATAAATATTTATCAACATACGATCGTTAGTGTCGTAGAAGTAGTAGTTAAAATAAAGCCATCTTATGTAGGTCACCAAATTTTAAGTGTTTAAAGTGCAGTCCTCAACGAGGAGGCCAATAACAGTGGCGAAATCTCTTCAATCCCTCGCTTACCGATCAAAATTTCAAATGTAAAACCTACCTAACTCGTCATTTTAACCAATTTAGAAAATTTACTGAAATCAATACATTAATCTATTTACTGAACCTATTAACAACGAAAAACTAGGTTCAAATGAAATGAGCGCACTCAAAACACGCTACACTAAAATAACTTGGCGACCTTCGTGGAAAGAAGAAAAATGAGTAGGTAAACAAAAACCTGTATATCAGTACTTGGTGGTACCACCGTTTGCATTGACAAGTTTCTTAACCCTGTTTAGCATAGAATTTGAAAGATTTTGATTAACAATTTGGTCGATGCTGCGCCACATCTTCCCGAGAGCTTCCTCAGCTGAAATACGTAGAAGACTGTTTTCAGCTTCCGACGAAAATGCTCCTACAGGAGCTGGGTAGGATTCATACGAAGTCTTTCGGGTGCCCTGGGAAGTTCAATACCTTGCCTTCTCTTCCATTGTATGGACAGGATAGATGTGACACACACGGAGCTGTTCCTTCGGAAAACTAAATTGTACTGATCAAAGTTAAGGATGTTTCGCTGGCGGAGAGGACGTAGGTGAGTCTTACAAGACTTTTGTGTGTTCACTGAAATTTGAAATTCTCTCTCCGAACCAAAAACTGTTTCACCGAATTGTCACCCACACCGTGACATATAGGGCGGGTCGTACTCGGGTGACAACATGAATCTGAAGGAAATCCTACCATCAGGGGTGTCTAAATTATGTGTTTTTACATGGGGAATTCAAATATGAGCTTCTTTTTTGGATAGGATAACTCTAACCTACATCATTTTGTATTTCTAAATTGCCAATTTTACCCTTTTGAACCCCTTTATAATATATTAAAAGATATAAGGTAAATCATTTATATTGACAAGGCCAAATCAACTTTACATATATTTATTAATAGGTGAACTGCATGTATATCACTGGATATAATTACAAAGATCATTCTCCTGACATCTTGAACTTTGCCAGGTTGCACAAATTCTGCTTTGACTCAGACTTGGACATCAGCTTCCTGCTGGTCTCCTGAGCCCTGATCCCTCCATCCCTCTTTTCCTGTGAGAAGTACTTAGCAGAAGCCTCAGTCACCATTTTAACAACCCTCTCAATGCTTTGTGTGTGGCAAGGCCAGTTGCGCACCTCCATGGGGGTGTTGATGAAGTTTTTCACCTCTGAGGTGCTTAGAGAGCAGGTGAGAGGTGGCTCTGACACACCTTCTGACCAGCTGATCAAGTCACCGATGCTGGAAGCATCACAATTGATGTCAGGTGTCCTGCTCCTAACAGAGGAGTCCCCCAGCTGAGTGTCCGGGTCCCCCTCTCCCCTGATGGCCAGGATTCTCTCCACCCCTTCAATCCTCTCCTTCTGATCCTCAGAGCAGAGTAGTGTTTGGAGGATGACCACTGTGGGCATACCAAGCAGATCTTCTCACAGTTGGCATCACAATATCCAGCACCTCCTTTCTCTGGGACTTGAGGCAGTCCAGCTGAAAGAGGATGTGCCTAGGCCCTTCGATCCAGGAGTGCTTGACCTTCACGTTGAACCAACATGGGTAATACACTCCAATGATGAATTCCACAATGAATTGCAGAATCTTCAGGTTCTTTCCTTTAAGTCCGTGCTTTGACACCCAGAGCCTGAGAAGTCTGTTCGCTGTGGTGAGCCAGCGGCTGTGGTTTACTGGTCCTATCTCTAACAGAGCCAGCCCTGCAGGAAGTACTCCATCCCTGACTGCACAGACAATTTTATAGCCATAGTATTGATCAGTTGAGAGATCTTGAATGACCTTGTCAGGAAGCTTATCAGTGGAGGGCCAACAGAGATTCGGGTGAAGTTTGGATTGATATCAAAGTCTGTAGCAGAATCAAGGAGCTTTCCTATTGGCCCGGATAATTTTTTGTCTGACAGAGTAGGGCCATCAAGGTCAACAATGAGATGGCGCAGGGGAAGTTCAACAGTGTGCAGGTTGCACACCAACCAGACCAGCTTTCTCCCCAGGTGCAGCTCCAGCTTCCGCATTACTCCAGCTTTCACACCAGTGTTGACATTTGTTGAGTCTCCTCCAATGGCCAACAAGGTCTTATCATAACCAGGGATGGGGAGTCTGCCAAAAACAACCGACTCCCGACTCCTGAGTCGGTATTTTTAAAAACCGACTCCGACTCCCGACTCTTTCCTTATCATGCTGATCTACAACCTTATAAATATTGCGATGTTTGTTTCGTAGATGGCGTTTCAAGTTTGAGGCTCTAGTTGGAGCATTAGCATGTTTCCCAGTGTAAGCACTTTTTGCATTACACTCTTTACCATCCTTTTCTACTTGACAAATGAAAATACTTTCATCCTCATTTAGCTTAAAATATTGAAAGACTGCTGATTTTATACTAGGCCCACGACTCATTACTAATAGGGGCTAATTAAATTAATAATTAATATATTGCTAATTTTTATATGGTACCTAGTATCCTAAAATAGAAATATGAAATTCATTTGCTAAGATTTACCAGAACAATAAATCAAATGTGGAAATGTGAATCTAGAATTAGTTCAGGAAGATATTTATTTAGGGCAGAGTAGTATTCTGGTAAATTGTTGGCATATAGAAATTGAATCAGAGTCAGGAGTCGGTCGTTTTTACCGACTCCCGACTCTTCAAAAAAGCCCCGACTCCCGACTCCCCACCTCTGATCATAACCCCTCTCTTTCAGCCAGGCAAACAGGACCTTAGCAATCTTCTCCGCATGTGACTCCTCTTTAGTTGCTTTCTCTGGGGTAAAGTGGAACAGATAGTAGCTGCCAGGCTCACTAACAACACTATAGTGTTCTTCCTTGATCTTTGCGGGAAAAGATTGGTCACTGCCCTCAGCTTCCATCATCACATTGGTCAGGTCAATCCGCCCATCAAAGAGGATGCAAGAGATCCCCCCCTCCTCCCTGCACTTCTTCTCGAACTGTTCCCCCAGCTCTCTCATCAACTTCTCCTGTGCTCTCTTGACCTTGCTCTTATCAATCACTTTACTTGTATTGTCTTCTGTGATGATTCCTGCGTCAATCAGAGCTGCTGTTGCTATCGCTGCAGTTGGCCTCAGCCCTATGCCATACCTTACACTAGCAAGGGCAATGTTTTGAATCTCATCATAGTTTTTCTGTACCTTTGCCGAAGCTGCTGGCTCAGGGTCAGTTTGAGGGAATTACATTATATGTGTTTATATGAATTAGTTAGAACAATGCTCTATGAGAGATAACGTGAGCAGCCATGATAGAAAACGTGAGAAGACATATTCTGGGGTAACTACAATAGTAAAATAATCAACAATTTAATAATAATCAACTGCAAAATGATGTAGGTTAGGGTTATCAGAATTAAATATTTTCTTCAGAATTGTGTTCTATACACCAAAATATGTCATTTGAACACCCCTCTCCATTGATTTAAAAAAAATGCATAGTATGACCCGCCCTGGGGCGTGACAACTATTAGCTACGCCATTTTTCAGTTGGAAGAAGACTGAGAAAGAAAGGCCTCGGGTAGATTTCTTTACACCAACATCCGATCCGACCCAAATGTATTTACCAGAGAACACAATGTCTCAATGTCGGTGGTTTGACATATCAATGTTTGTTTTCCTGCATGATACGCGTCTTATTTGGCCAGGGCTGGGAATGTTAGTGGACTGCACTATGACACATTACAGCCGCGCGATGTCAGCAACAGAATTCTGACAGTTTCAAGCGTGAAGATTAAAGGAAAGCTCCTTTCGCGGCGTCAGAAACGGTCTTTCTGATCGCTTTCTTTATGTTCAACTTTGAAGATTGGCATTAACGGCAAGTGAAATGCCCGAAACTTTAGCAATCTGTCTGTTACTTAGGACTCGTCCTAAATGGTCTACAACATGGTCGCGGTGGCCTAAACGGAGAAGGATCGCAAGAATTGTTCATTTTCGGCACGTCGGCGATTCGAACACAGTTTACAACTTGTCATAACTATATTTCTGGCATCTTTTGTCATGTGAAACTAAATAGAAGACAGGTTGGCCAAACTGTTTTAATGAGGCGTTATATATAAAATAGGCTTAAGTATGTGATACTTTTGCTACTCTACGACACTGAACTATAATTAAAATGAATCTATCGTAACCTAACTTCTTTTAAGCAGAAAACTATAATAATATAATAATATAATGATAATGATGATGATGATGATGATGATGATGATGACAACAACAATCTCAAACACCTAAATACAGGAAGAACCTTACCAAACAAAAACTAAAATTTCAAGAGCTAAAAGACATTTTACGATACCAGTATGTGGGTAAAAAATGAGTAGTAGTTTAAAAACACAAACACTTAAATTAAGATTGACAACAGCGACCACCAGAGATATGTTGTCTAAGAGATACGGTGTATGTTGGGCTAGGATTACTTCTCGTTGGTGCTGACTGGCCCATCCTGAGTCTTTTATCAAAGGAAGTTTCGTAATGTATCGTTAAGTGAGCATTTTAAACGTGTGTCCTGGCCTGAGTGAAGTGCAGATTCAGACACAAAAGCCTTGACAGTTAATTACAGTCTTTACTGTTCATAAAGGGAATTAACTATATTTTGGTTACGACTTTAAGAGTTGGCCGAGACATTGAGATGTTAAACTGCATTTAAAAGTTTTTTTTAATTAAAGGTAAAGGTTATACCAGACCAGTCTAGGCTGTGGTAGTATATACGATAGCAATTTTTTCAGTCATGTGATAACATGACTGGACTAGTATAATCTTAATCTTCATTAATTTCGACCAAATAAGTGAAAAATATTCTTAATGAAACTAAGATAAATGCCAATAGGTCTCTATGTAAAGGAATAGGGGGGAAAAATACTCCCCTTTATAAAACTTCATTTTCGAATGGAGAAAAACCTTTTGAAATCCAAATTAGAACGTCCTCATTCCGCAAGCAGACACGACTCGCAAATAGAAATTATGAATGTTGAATAAGACCGTACGGTGACGAGTAAACACTAAGTGGATAACAGAGAGAACCGATTGGTCCTCAAATAGGATTTGGCCGCTCGCCATTATTCATTACATCACGGCTTCGAATGAACGCCGAAAAGATACTAAGTAACCACATTAAATAGTCAAAATGTCTCACGATAAAGAGACTCGCGTTTTTAAGAGATTTCTTTAAAATTTACATTGTTATGAGTACGATTTATAATTCGATCAGACCTTCAAGGAAAGGTTTAGATCGAGTTTCAAGGGTAAACTATCAAACTTTTAGTATTAAGAAAAATTTTTGTTCACGTCCATTCATCATAATGAATTATAATGATATAGCTATTGCAGCAGCAGCAAGTCTTCATAAACACACATGAATACTTCCCAACGTAGTTTAAAAGCCACTAACTAAAGAAAACTTGGAAGAATCAAAGACTAGATCGATGATTGCAAAACCAACCCTTGACACAAAAGAGGTTCTTCCCTTTAGGTTTAATGACTATTAGGCGAGTTAATTTTACCATCCTTTCAACCATTCTTCTACTCAGAGGTCAAATGAACCTACGCGACTCCATCGGTAAATATTAACTTCAACTAAGAGTATAACAAAGTGTGGAGAAACAAATACAAGTTTAAAACTTATTTTTAAAAAACGATGCAAGCTCACAGAGAGAAGTAATAATCATGGTAGTCTGTTAAAAATATTCTGCCAAAATATATTTCTGAACGGTAAATACAAGTGAAAAACTCGAGATTTCATGATGAGAATTTTTTTAAATCGACTGTAACATTATATCGCTTACATTACTATTATCAGGTCATATATTTCATACCAAACATACGGTGGGCATGTCTTTCCTTGTCGGTTCCCTCAAGGAAAAATAATTTACTGTATTATATATATATTAGAAACACAGACTTAAAAATTCCTATTTGCGGTTTATCTTGTATAATAAAAAACTACTATAGCACTGTACTCATTATAAGGCTAAAGGTATTGCTCTGTGATAAAGCGTGATTTCCTTACCCTAATCTCTGGAAACTCCTGCATGTAGGCTGTGAGTGGGACGAGAGTTTGGTCTTGGATTTTGTGACAGAAGTCTGTCCAAAGCATGTCAGAGTTCTGTGCCTGGACGTAGATAAGGTCATGACCAACCCACTCCGGTTCGTACACCTCAGACAAGGTCTCAAAAAGGGTTTTGCTCGCTCCATGAAGGGCTGAGGAAAGAGAGTCATATGTAAGGGATGCCGTCGAGACGGGCATGGAGTGATCACTAAAAAATTACATTTTCATCTATGATTAACGCTATTCTATAAAATATAAAACATTTCGTGACACTCACTCACTCACTCACTCTTATAGCCTTTCCATTTGTTTTATGAGTAGTTTACTCTCGTTGTGGCTTCGGAGTGATGAGAGATTGGATGACGCTGTAGTCCAAATTTAGTCAAATCCCAATCAATATTTCTTTAGATTCGATATAGATGTGGGAGGTTTTGTTTCCTCAATTGGCGATCAAGATGCTTCCAGACACGACCAATAGGATTCATATAGGTCAGGCTTCTGGAAGCTCATGGAAAAACTTTCAACCATTTTCTCTCTTCCAATAAGTACTGCATTGAGGAGTGACAGTTTGTGGTCGTTATAATAAAAGGCGAATGTTAAATTGAGGTTTTCCTTCATGGAGCAATGGAAGAAAATTCTTGTTTAGATAGATACGTATTCCTGGAATTCAGACATCTGTCGACGGTCAGTCAGTCAAGCTGCTGACTACGTAATAGTAAAACCTCCATACTGTACTGTAGCTTGTAAGAGACCAGTACGCATTTGGTCGAAGCAGCATTCTATCCATACTAAAAAGACTTGCTTAACCTAACTTAAATCTAACCTACATTATCTTGTCGATTAAATGTCACGTCGAGAGAAAGACATTAGGTCGGGCTTTAAGGAGGGTTTGATGATGTGAAAGACTGTGGGATCGCCGGTCGCAGATAATAATCAGCAGCAAGTTGGAGGAGGTAGTACATCCTCAAAAAAAAATCATACCTATCAGAAAATCAACAATGACCTTATTTCACGGTCGCAGAAAATCAAACATTATCAAACCCTGGTTGTAAGGAAGTGTGTTCTTGAGCTTAATTTGACTTTCATCATACCCATGCCCATCCATTTGAGATATACTGATGGGAAAAGCTACTACCAAAATTCAGATTAGTGGATAATTTCCTTGATCCATCCAAACTTGCGATTTACATATCCTTTCACGAGCAAGATTATAGACGAGCTACGCGTCCATTATATTCAAATTTATGGCGATGCTGCTCAGGTGTGAGCGGTGACAAATTTACAGCATTTGCCATGAAAACGAGCCTTGCGCGTCCATTGGACATCACTTAACGAACAAGGGCCTGTTTAGTTCAGGTTTTTTCTTTAACAGTTAATGGTACTGATCACCATGAAAAAGTTTTCTTTGCAACTCGGAACACAATTATATTATGAACTGTACCATGTGAAAATTCGAGTTTTTGAGCAACTTGTTTCTAACTGTGGCTAGTCAGACTGTCCATTCATTAGACGTCACGAGCACCAACAGTATGAAACATATTTTCATTTATGTAAACTTCAGGTCGTCCTGATGTTAACTACACGCATCTTTGTTGTAAGATTTTACACAAAGTCATATTGCTCAGACAATTTTTGTAAGACCGTTTTATTCTTGCGAGACTGTATATAAATATAATGGAAATTATTAACACTTCACGAGTAAAGAACCTGTTAAATTAGATAATATAACGCTTTATCATAATCAAAGCAGCCAAGCTGGTAGGCCTTATACGGTAGGTGATAACAGTGCTGCTTTGTTATGGGTCACGGAAGCAAATTAGATGGATTATAAACGGGTCAATGGTACATGTCCTTAAAATGTACTTTCACACTAAACTATCAAAGCCGTATTGGGCTAAATGCAGTGTGCTTCAAAGAGTAACTTTAAAGTAAATATAGAAATAAGTATGGTAAAACTGAAGCCCTATAATGGACTTATAACCAGAGCCATACATTCAATTTAAAAGATGCGAAGCACCGCAAACTATTTACCGAGGCTTTTCATAAACCATGAAAATATAGAAACCTAACGAAGAACTATATAAATTACTGCGCACACCAGTCTCAAGACGCGCAACGGCAGTAGTTACACAAAGGAATCAGAGGAAACAACAATTATCTTCGTCAAAATTAATTTGCAAAGAATGAATTTTATTCAAAGCAACCAACCACCTTTCAAACTGTTATACAGGGTGGCACAAAAGTTAGAACACATAGGGGGAAATTTATTTATATTATTTGGGCAGTGCTGGACTGGACGACGAGTCCTGTTAAATGGCATCTTAAGTCACCAGATCTAACTCCCCTTGATTTCTTTTTGTGGGGTCATTTGAAATCTGTCGTTTACAGTGATCACCCCCGGTCCTTGGAGGAAGTGAAGACTCGAATAACGGCCGAATGTTCCAAGATTTTCCCCGTTATGTTGAGACGTACGAGGATGTCACTCAGAAGAATTGAGAAGTGTATCGAGGTTAACGGGTCTCAGTTTGAGCAGTTATTAATAAACCAACATAATGTGAAACAGAATATTTCCCCCCCCGTGTGTCCTGACATTTGGGCCACCCTGTACACAATCTTCACTTCCAAGCAAATACAGCCATAGCAGACTACCTCCTTTCCTAACAGTTTTAATGACCTTTAGGTTCATTCATTCATTCATTCATCGTTGTCTATAAAATATACTCTTAAAAAAAAAACCCTCTTTCGTCCTACCTCTGGCGCATCTGAGGTAGTTTGAAATTTCTTTGTGTAGACGATTGGCATTTAGCTGCTGTTTGTTGAAACACGTTTCATAATCGTCGAAGATTTCGTCCGTAGTTTTATCTGCTTTGCCAAGGTTTTGAAGGATCTGCAAAGAAACGAAACAAATTAGCGAAACAGATGGTGAGAGTCCCTGCATCATCAACATTAACATGTACCCTTGCCAAGTATCGCATTAAGATATACCCTATTCCTTACATCTCTCTGAATCAGCCTTGCAAGTTAATGCAATACTCGGCTAAAACTTTAGATTTTATATAATTTGAGTATCAAGTTGTTCAAAGCGTCAAATAAAAAAATGTGAATGGTTATACAAATAACGAAAGAAATACAACATTAGAGCAGTTTTCTTTTCGTCCAACTGACATGAAGTAAAGTCAAGTTAAATCAAGTTGGAGCGTTCTTTTCGTTGAAAAACACACTGAATTTGACAAGAGTTTTGCCAAAGGCAGCTAGCTTCGAAGGTGGCTAGAGAACTAGTTATTTTTTTGTAAATATGTCGTCCGCAGAATCAAAAGTACAGTATTTCAAGAATTAACTACATTATTTAGGTCCATATATAAAAAAAAGATTTAGTCCATTGATATTAGAAGGCGATGTTGGGTTAAATTTATGCATTTAAGCCTTAAATAAGAGCAGTCCTGCAATCATTGCAATTTTGGCCCTATATTGGCCAAGGCTAGCATTGCTGTGGCGAGCTCAAAACAAAGGCCACAGTGTAGGCCTAGCTAAGAGTGATCCTAACCTAATTTTATTTACATATGACGTCACAAACAAGCTGCCGCGTTCTTTTGGTCCACAAATTCGATTTGGAGTCTGTGAAAGAATATAACTTCAAGTCAAATTTTGGACGAAAAAAAACTGCTTAATAGTACAAAAAATGAACAACTAAAAGCACTGAATAAAAGTACGTTAACTTTATTAGCATTTAATGGCAGGAGACATTATCAAGTGTTACTCGTATCGCCTAATCTTTGAAGCGATAAAGCACTCGATGTTTAGTATTTTCTAAGGCTAACAGGTGTGCTGCCAAATGTTCAGTATAGCACGCGACTCTGTCCAACGATCAACCTAATTCTTGATTCAACGGTAAAATTGAAATTTACCGTAGGTAAATTTTAGTATCAATACCGTACAGTATCGTTTTCAACTGGCACTCATCTGTCGCCAACTACAGCCTAATAAATAACCTTAGCCCTTTTATGTAAAATGACATTATACAGATATTATCATCAAATATTACAAAATAGGCGATCACTTTCACGTCTATATAGCCAATTCTAGACTCCTAAGTAATGAAGTAACAGTGAGCGGAAGAAAATATTGTAAGCGTACCAAATGTCCAAATCAACGTCAGTGAACATCATTTAAAGTGCCTCAATACCGAGGATCTTTTAAACAGAAGTAAATAATCTTTAAGTCCTTTATTTTTTATTATATATTATTGGGGGGGCAAAAAATGGTTTAAGAAACACACCTCGTTCTTTTCCATTTATTGGTCACAAATTTCCCTTACCAAACATAATGCATTAAAACCAAACTTTATTTATCTTTATTATTAATACCCGTCTTACAAAAACCATTCCGTAAAAACACTTAGTTCATCACCCTTTGAGACTATAATATCTTATCATCAAAAGATATCGTCGGTAAAGTCCCAATATCTGCGATGCATTCTGCGAGTATTTGAGTGTCAATTAATTATTGTTAAACACGAGTCACCCCAAACAACAACACTGTCCTCAATCCAATTTATCTTTCAGTTTGTGAACATTCAACAAAGCAATCTTCCACACAGTTATTATTTCCGAAAGGGATAAGCTACTTTTTTTCACGCGATCTAAAAATATTCCACCTTCCTCTTTGGCGTTCAGATTTTCTATTTGCGAGATGCATGTTTGGCGCGAAGACGGGTCGTGGTATTATCGTGTGAAAGCGTATCTGTTCGAGTTTCACTTTCCGTTTGTTATCCATATTTCTTGGGGGAAGGGAAGGGAGGGGCAAGTAAATTACAATTAACAGGCTTACTTAAACATGAAAGGGTTAAGTATTGTCCTTTACAATATCCTGTGAACCTACTTACTGGAACATTTTATAAGCACGTGATATTTTCGTTAGTTTTAACGAAAATATCACGACTTAACCTAACCAATCATCAAGGATGTACAGTTCACCTAACAGGGTATTCAATAATTTTCAAGTAGGTTTAACGAAAATATCACGACTTAATCTTACATGAAATCCCTGATCATTTTAGGGATTTCATGAAATCCGTAGTTATACTGATTCCCTGTAACATATATAATTGGGGGCTTTCTTTAAATACATGAAAACGGGTTTTCTCGAACCCAACGTTCCTTTTTAGTATAAAAGAAAAGGTCAATTGCAATTTGCTCGTTCTCAGCCATTACTTCTCGATCGTTTCGGCCAAGCGCTCTAAACTAAAGCGAACTTTCAAATTACTAGGTTACTTCGCGTTCAGACAAAGGAATATTTTTCTGGGGCAGTTTCCCATTGTGTGCGAGTCAGGGAAACTAGAATCGCTTAGTGAATTCACGTTGGATATTAGTAAACAAAAAGAGTGGCGTGCTTAAGTGTACGAAAATGTAGTATGCAGGTTTCGTTTTACGGAAAAATGCATTATCAACAGTGGCTCGTTCGTAATTTGTTTCGGGTATACGCTAAAAATGGATGATACATAAAACATGAGCATCTATACAATGAGACTGCACTCAGCGTGTTGTAACTGTTAGCACGCGGTATAATAACTAAATATACGAGTAGAAACACGAATGTGGATACTCACTGCGGTTGAGACTTTAATATACGCTCAAAATTAGTAAGTATACGGTGTATACTGTATACACGCGTATACCCTCCAATACACCACTGACAATCAGTTCAGTACACAGTAAAATGCTCAAATTCCCTATGAGCTGCAGTTATGCGTTTCATTGAAGTACTGTAAGCCCGATGATGATTTTTTTTATTACAGATGAATTAAAGTTCTCAGCAATAGATGAGAACCACTAATATATATATATATATATATATATATATAATATATATATATTATATTCTAACGTAGTAGTGGGTATCGGATTCAAGGTGTAAAAATATTTTCTTTCCACTGATTGGGCATATTTTGGAAAAAATTAAACATGGTCCCTGATTGGACAATTCATAATCTGTAATCCAACGAACGTTCTGAATACACATTAGTGAGAAATGTACAGGCCTCGCCTTCGTAGGCAGAAACTTTTAAAAATTACAAACATTTTCAGAGACCATTCTATTACTATTTCGCAAGTATGGGATTGAACTCAGTTAAATCCCCTATAGTCCGAATAAGTAATGGTAAATGACAAACACTATAGTAATGCGTACCTACCCTAACCTGAATTTTTAGCAATTCGATAAAATTAAATAGCGGAATCAAATAAGCGAAAGGGATAGGTAGAACCTAGGCCCTCATATCGAGCATCCACTGGGCCGACGTTGATATGTGGCAAATAACTCAACTATCAACGTTGGCATAACGGATGCTGGCTATGTGGGATTAGGTTATTGATTTTATTAAAAATATTATGTAAGCTTTAATACTTTTGAAATCTTTTCATACTTTCAGTGTACGTAACCTACTTATCTATGCTAAGTAAAAGCGAGCCTTCATATTTATACTGTTAAGCAATTGTTTTTGCTCAAAAGTAAACTATAACAGGTTAGAGATTAAATTTTCATCCGTGACATTTAAGTGGACAGGAGGAAACTCATTCCAGTTTTTTTTCAAGGTCATACGTAAAATTATTTTAAAAAGGCAATGTCAACGGAGGTTTAGAACTTCTCTCATTTGATAAAAGAGGAAGTAATAACTAGTAAATACCTAATACCGTCAGTTGCACTATTTTCCAAAAAAAATGTTACGATTATTTTTATATTCTTTCACGAATTTATTCGTCTATTTATTCTTTTAAAAATTCATGAATTTGTCACGTGCATACCTTCATATCGTAGAGAATAAACCACTTTTTTGTTCGTTTGCTTGGCTTAAATTCTTTGACACCGATTCAAATTAATTGAAATTCGTTTAGATTTAAATCAAAGTAACCCCTCCAACTTCTTTGTAAATCTCATAAACTAAGGTATGATATTTAGACAAGCCGACAATAAACTTCACTAAAAAATCTTAAAAGATCGTCGGTTTATGCAAATTATACACGTAACTCGATACGATTTGGTTACCCTCAAACATTACTGTAATAAGATCGAATTTTAACAACCAAAAAGTTATTCTAGTTTGATAATATGAGGTCGGTTGCTAGCGTCTCGAGAAATTGATACAATGAGAAAACTGAAAACGGAACTTCAACCTGGAGGTTCCTCTCGCGTATCTGGTGAAACCTTTCCTAAGATTTTATTGTTAAGAAAGCAAGTGAATGTATTCGAGCACTGTTAAGAGGAAACCATTACCTTATATAGATGCAACTCGAGTTGCTCTCGTTCAAGAGCTACTACCCAATTGTGAGGTGACATTACTCAATCCCACATCCTCCTACTGACCGGCCCTCGCACTCCGCGATTTCATGCTGTCCCAATAAGTAATGGTTCCCTATGAAAGGCGGCAAAGATGCTCTCCACTCAGCTGCAACCAGTACGCTGAAGAGGATTGTCAGGAAAGTATTTTAAAACTCTCTACGAGAGAAGTGTATCGAAAATTAAAGGGATCAACCATTTTAAATAGGATTATCACGTACATCAACAAAACGGATGCGCAGTTTGCTTACACCTGGACCAATCCTGGAACTTCTAATAGGCCCTCATATACAGTACCTATATTTTCCAAGTTCCCGACAAAATATTTTACCATACGCGGAACGAGATTAAGGTCCCGTTACAATCACGAATGAATACACGCGTTCCAAGCACCAAAAATATATGGCACACATTTGAAAGCCGTCGACTCACCCACTCATTCACGTTAGTTTTATATACCCAACTCGTGAGATCAACTTCTTAACTAGACTAAACGAAACTAGGCCCTAACTTCATATCATCTAGCTACGACTAGGCCTATTAGTTTTGGGTCACATAAATTTCTTAAAAATGGCAAAGCGCCTCTCTCAATCGCTGTATGTCGTACGAGTAAATATATAGCGTCGTAATGACAGAAACCTCAGAACTACAGAGTCCTCCCCCCCACACACATTATATAGGTACCGAGTATATACATATGGTGGAGGAACAAAGCCAACCTCTATAAATTCAACAATAACATATTGTAAACACGCATAAGGTCGAAAGATTCGATCTTGCCCTGTTCGATTTACTTCATGTTATAATTTAAGTTAGGTCCGATTACACCTGGTCTGGTTAGATTAGTCAGATTTAAAATCTGAAACGCATATACAGGTTAGTAATTTTTAAATAAATTAACTTTTTCATTTAATTTTAAATCTTAAAAGCGCATATTATACAAGGCCAAACTGTGTGTGTGTGTGTGTGTGTGTGTGTGTGTGTGTGTGTGTGTGTGTGTGTGTGTGTGTGTGTGTGTGTGTACTATACGAGTATATTACATATACACGAAAAGAGGAATAAAGAAATTTGTAACAGTTAATATAAATGCAGGTAAAAACTGTATGAACATGGTTGTAGGCAGATGGCATTGCACACTACATATTCATTCATTAAAGTAGGCAAGAATGGATGAACCTCTCTCCAGTGTTGCAAAAAAAAAAAAAAAAGTAATAACTCTCTCTCATACTGAAAATACAAATTAGGGGAAAAGGAGAACCACTTAAAAGTACTTTACTGCAATTGAAAATTTTTTTAAACTTTATTTAACATCACGAACACAACGATGCCATAAACCAAGATAATAATTAAACTTTCAAAACTGTCTGGTCTCTTAAAGTTCGTTTAAAAAAAAAAAAAAAAAAAAACAGCCACTTTCTTTGAAGAGTTAATAAACCCAGTTATCTATGCAAATATCCTTTCCCACAACGTTTGCTGTCATTCCAATTTAGCACAAATTTCATTTCTATTTATATAGGTAGAGTCTTAGTTAGGCACTGCTTTTTTGCTCAAATTTTTATTACATATAATCTACAGGAAGTAAAATGTCGTTATTTTCAGGCCTCTGAAATAATAATAACAATAATAATTCCTGATGTAACGTAGAAATTAAGAATTTTAAAAGCGTTAAGTTTATAATATCGAGTGTGATATGGATTCAATAAAGTAATTTTAACGATTATGAACCAGTTTCCGTTAAAATAAAAGTCAAATTAATTATCGATGTCACTGAAAGAAAATCTCTACAAATACTGTACAATGTACTTATGTCATATTGTATGTTACAGTAGTAAGTTCAAGGAAAGTACACTTGAACTTTCTCTCGGGTTTTATATTGCTGGATTCGTATTAAAGTTCACACACACACACACACACACACACACACACACTAAATATACATAAACGATATTCAGTCAGTATTCATTCGACACAGTAATTACTACGCGGTTTACATTGGTTTAGGTCCTTCGAAACCCTGGACAAATCCTCCAACGTACAAATAACATCCCCAGAAAATAAGAAGTTTGAATGAAGCCGCATTTGTGTCGCTTGTGGTGGTGATCGAAAGACGCCTCTGGAGCGAAGATCCAGATTTCGAGGTTGGTTTTCTCCAAGAGAAAGTTGCCTCAAATACCTTTTGGAAAACGTTCAAAACGCCTCACGAGGGTAATGACCTTTCAAATGGAGCTCGCGCGTGCGCGGTCGACACCATTCTGAACGCGGCGGCGACGGCAACAACAACAACAACAACAACAACAGCCACTATGATGAAACTGCTCTGGTGACGAGGGTGATAATTACTAAAAACCAGACTTGAAGCCTCCACCCACATTACTTACGACCGTTCACACGTCAAAAGAAACAAATGTAGCCGTCATGAACACCAGCGCTCGTGTTCACTATCAAATATAAATAGCCTTTAAATGTCTTCTATAAGAGTACTAATAAAATGAAAATGAAAAGGTTTATTGGCAGACTATATAGTCTATATGACAAATATTATTAATACAATGAGTTCATACACTAAGGATAAAAATATATACAATTGATTAGAAATAATACTGCACTGTCGAAGTTAAGTGGAGCTACAGACAGACGTTTTCGTACCAAAAATTCCATAGCTTAGAGGATAAATGGCAGGACTCATGGATAGCTTGGATGATCGGGTTGGTTGATTTTTTAATTCTTTGCATTAGACTGTGTTGAGCACGTCTTGTTACCTCCGGGAAGCTCGGAACATTGCGGGTTGCAAACATTTGCGAAGCTGAGCATCTCGGGGGGTAATTTATGTAAGAGTCTAAACGACCTGTTGTACAGCAAATTTAGGGTTCTGCCAGAACCTTTTTTATAATTCACCCAGAGTTGCTGACCGTATATATTGTGTGCGTCAAGTACTAGTATGGCAACCACTTGACAAGTAATGACACAGGCACAAAAAAATAAAAAATTATATATATATATACACTATACACAAATTTGTGGACTGAAACAAATAAAAATAGTTATAACAATGAGGGATCATCTATAATAATAATAATAATAATAATAATAATAATAATAAAAGGACGTGTGTGTGTTTCAGCCATAACTCCAAAATGGAAGCAGTTACAAACATGAAACTTCACACACATATTGATTAGGTCTCCAGGTTGTGCACCTGGGTGTTAATAAATTAAATTAAAATTACTAAGGTCCCAGCACCGCGATTAAACTACAGAAAAGAACGCAACATGAAAATTTTTAGCTTCACATTGTGTCAAGATTTCTGAATATTAAGATTTTCATGACTAATTATTTAGTCAATAAAACCATAGAAAAGAACAGTCATGAAAGTCTTGAGCTTCACATTGCCGCCCGTAATAATAATCTACAATAATAAAAGGACAGTTACAAATATGAACCCCCCCCCCCCCCATATATATATATACAGCGTGTCCCAAAGAAATGTATACCCACTTTGTTCGATAATACCAGCTATGAGGATAATAAATATTACGGTACTTTTTATGTTTTTTAATAAAGAATTTTCTCCTGAATCTAAATATGTAATTATTTTTATTAAAAATTGAAAAACAAAAAAGTTACAGATGTTTAAATTATAATTATTATTTTCGAGACTTCATGTGCGATATTTTCTAATATTTTAACCGACTGTTTTGAGATACTTATGTTTAGTGTTGATATTGAAGCATAAATGTTGTAATTATTAGTTAATTCAAAAAATTTACAAATTCCATGATTAAATGACACTTTATCTAAGATGTTCGACGTCTTCCAGAACGTTGTTTTTGTAAGTTTTGCACAGTGCCGTCGGTTTCAAACTTATCTCGTATACGTGCAAAAATATTAGAAAATATCGCACATGAAGTCTCGAAAATAATAATTATAATTTAAACATCTGTAACTTTTTGTTTTTCAATTTTTAATAAAAATAATTACATATTTAGATTCAGGAGAAAATTATTTATTAAAAAACATATAAAAAGTAATATATTTATTATCCTCATAGCTGGTATTATCGAACAAAGTGGGTATACATTTCTTTGGGACATGCTGTATATATACACTATATGATCAAAAGTATTCGGACACCGGATGGTTTTGGGAAAAATGGTTTTATTATGGCATTTAGTAACCAGTAGGTCCACCCTTTGCTTTTATTACAGCGTCAACACGTCGAGGCATACTTTCCACCAGTTTTCGGTAAGTCTGTGCAGGAATGGCTCGCCATTCCTCTTGCAGAGCTGATGCAAGTGAAGCCGGGCGTGGTGTGCGGTTTCGTATCCGTCGCTCCAGTTCGTCCCACATGTGCTCGATTGGGTTGAGATCGGGGCTCTGAGCAGGCCAGTCTAACAAATCCACCTTATTTTCACGAAACCAGTCCTGCACACGCCTTGCAGTATGGCAGGGAGCTCGATCCTGTTGAAACAAACAATGGCCATCTCCGTAGTATTGCCACAGTGTAGGGAGGGCCGAATTGTCCAGAACGTCGAGATAAACGTCAGCGTTCATGGTAGTGGGTATAACAACCAACGGGCCGAGCCCTAGCCAGGAAAAACAACCCCATACCATGATGGACCCTCCACCGAACTTCACCGTTGGACGTACACAGTCAGGAAGAAGCCGTTCTCCGGGCTGTCGCCACACCCAAACACGCCCATCAGACTGGAAGAGTGAATACCGCGACTCGTCGCTCCAAAGAACAGTTTTCGTCCTCCACGGTCCAGGAACGACGGGGACACACCAGGCCAAACGACGCGTGGCATTAACTTTTGTAATCAGTGGCTTTTGTACAGCTGCTCTACCATAATAACCGAGTCTGTGCATCTCTCTGCGGATAGTTACAGTACTAACGGAGATACCAAATGCTCTTCCTACCTCCTCAGCGATGGAAGCGGCAGAGGACGTGCGGGACTTCTTGACATGTCGTACCAGACTACTTCTATCACGTTCCGTCAGTTTGCGTGGTCGTCCGGAACGTTTTTTCGCGTTAGTTGCACCGTCGTGCTTCCATCTCATGACAACATCCGCTACAGTCGACTTTGGTATATCCTGTTTGGCTGCAATGTTTCGTATAGAAACGTTACTTAAATAACATCCGATGACGAGTCCACGTCCGCGCGGCATGGCTTCACAACAGTTACTGATAACTTAACAGAACACCTCAGCATTATAGTTTCGCCACGCTTTTTCCCAGCATACCTTTCGGCGACGGTGATATTTGCAGAAATGCGGATTTTCCGGGGTGTCCGAATACTTTTGATCATATAGTGTATATATATGCCCAGTTAGGTCAACTGAATGCCCGATTAGATTAATTGAATACCCGGTTAGGTTAACTGTACGCCCTTGACGACTGGTTAGTTTGAGTCGTGATATTTTCGTTAAAGCTAAAGAATATATCACGACTTAACCTAACCAATCGTCAAGGGCGTACAGTTGACCTAACTGGGCATTCAACACCCAGGTTAACAACCTCGGGACCTAATGAATATGCGTGTGAAGTTTCATGTTTGTAACTTTCATTTTGGACCTAACGCCAACGAAAATGTCACGACTTAACCTAACCGGGCATTCAACGCTCGGGTGCACAACCCCTCTCTCTCTCTCTCTCTCTCTCTCTCTCTCTCTCTCTCTCTCTCTCTCTCTCTCTCTCGGGGTGGGGGGTGGGGTACAAATATACGTCAGGGACACGTTGAGTCCGGTTGACTTCCAGTTCCGGTCGGAACGGGAGCTGCATGGCGTCGATCTGAACGTGGGAGGGACGAACTATAGGTTAATCTTGGTGTACAAACCTCCGCATCTCCTCCTCGAAGAGAATACAGCCCTGTACACCGAACTCTGTAGCCTGCTAGGGGATAGGGTGTGTGTAGTTTTAGGAGACTTCAACTGTCGCGGCATAAAGTGGGAAAACAGGGAGGAGGCTAGTTGACTTTGCTGATGAGAACTTCCTCACTCAGTGGGTCAATGAGCCTACACGAGGCGAAAGCATTCTACTTAGTATTTACGACCGAAGACAACCTCGTCACTGGCCTCACCGTTGACGAATCGTTGGGAGTGAGTGATCACGGTCTGATTAGGTTCCGTGCGCGCGTCCCTCGGGTGAAGCGTAGTAACTCGAGAGGCAGTGTACTTTGCGGGAGTGTTCACCAGGGAGGACACCCGCATCATCCCCGAGCCAGGCGTGAGGCACGAAGGTGCTGGCCTGGATAGTGTTCGATGTGCCGCGACAGTCGTTGCCGATAAAATAAACAAACAGCGCGTTTAAGGCTCCTGGGCCAGACCAGTTTCTCCCCAGAGTGTTGCGGGAGGTGCGCGACCAGGTGGCTCCCCACCTGGCTACAGTCTTCAACAAATCGTTGGAGACGGGCCAGGTGCCTGGTGACTGGAGGGAAGCCAACGTGACCCCTATCTTTAAGAAAGTGGATCACGAAAGTCCAGGGAACTATCGTCCCATTAGTCTCACTTCAGTTGTAGGTAAATTATTAGAAGGGATACTAGCGGATAGGATCGTTGACCATTTGGATTCGTACAAGCTGCTTGGGGACTCCCAACATGGGTTTAGATGGCATAGGTCGTGTCTCACCAACCTGCTCCAGTTTTTTCCACATCATGTTGGGTGAGTATGATAAGAGTAGGGCGATTGATATACTTTATCTCGACTTTCAGAAAACCTTTGATAAGGTACCTCACCGCCGGCTAATGGCGAAAGTGCGCGCGCTGGGTATCGGTGGGGAAGTAGGTAGGTGGAATGAAAACTGGCTGAAGAATAGGCGGCAGAGGGTTGTAATTAAAGGGGTTAGTTCAGGTTGGGCCTCGGTCATTAGTGGGGTTCCTCAAAGTTCCGTTTTGGGGCCACTGTTGTTTATCATTTACATCAATGATATCGACGGTGGCATCGTCAGTCGGATCGCCAAATTCGCTGATGACACCAAGCTTGGGGCCAATGTTGGGACGCCCGAAGCGATCGAGCAACTGCGTGCGGACCTAGGTAGGATAGGAGAGTGGTCCGAAAAATGGCAAATGCCGTTTAACTTGGGTAAATGTAAAGTGATGCACATTGGCTACGCCAATCCCAAGTCGGACTACTCGATGTTGGGGAGTAATATCGAGGCCACTGATTTGGAAAAGGACTTGGGTGTGCTAATTAGCAGCGACCTTAAGTTTATGAAACAGTGGAAAAGCACAGAAACTGTTAGGTTATATCAGGAGGCAATTTCAGTTTCGGAACAAGGAGATTGTGCTCTCTGTACAATTCCCTGGTTCGGCCGCACCTGGAGTATGCTGTGCAGTTCTGGTCGCCCACCCTCAGGAAAGATAGAGAGGCTGGAGCGAGTGCAGGCGAGGGCCACAAAGTTAATCCCTTCGGTTAGGCATATGGGCTACAATCGACGCTTATGCGCCCTGAACTTGTTTTCGCTGGAAACTCGGAGGCTGCACGGTCAACTCATCGTGGTTTTCAAGCTCTTACGCGGGCTCAACGATGTCGATTTTAGAAGTATGTTTAGTTTAAATGATAACCCAACTCGCAAAAATGGCTGGAAGTTGGATATGAAACGGTTTAGGACTAGTGTGTATGGGAATTACTTTACCTATAAGATCTGTGACACGTGGAACAGGTTACCTTCAGAAGTTGTGAACAGTTCCTCTGTGGATCACTTCAAGAAAAGGTTAGACCAAATCTTGCACACTATTTGAGTGTGTAGAAAATATATGGGTTCAACATTCATCCGGCAACGCCGGGTCGCTCCGCTAGTAAGTAGTAAATAGACAAACACTGAAGTGGTTTGAAAGGGTTTAAATTTTGTGAAATTAAATCTTTAAAATGAAGAGAGAAAAGCGAAATACAATCCGATACTCGAGACAGAAGAAAACGAGGGGCTGTTTTGATCACCACAGAACCTGATTCATAGCACGCAATTAATGTCGATAAATAAGAACTTAGCTTTAGAAAAACTTTCATTTTGTGCTTGTAAAAGTTTATTTTTATTCCGTTGCTTTCCCCACCCCCGTTTCATAAGAATTAAGTTCAAATATAAACATATGAGATCGGTGTAACTTGTTACATGTTAAAACCTTGAGGGAGACCCTTGGAGAGGAATTTTTGTTTTTTTTAATTTTTTCTTGCGGAAAGGCAGAGTTTATATTCAGCGAAGTTAAGGTAATGGAAATGTTCCTATAGGTTATTTAGATACTGAAGGGAGGAATTTATGTAATGCCTCTAGTTATAACAAACTTTTGAAACAAGGTATGAAACAACTCACTCACTCTATACCTCTAGTTACTAGTGTTACTGTGTAACTAGAGGTATAGAGTTAGTTGTAGCCCTAAATCTCCAACAATGAAGTGTGGTTAAATCAGTTTCGAAAGTTATGGCACTGATTCATTCTATAAGTCGACTTCAATGGGTTTCCGTTTCATAAATAATTTTAATCTCATTGTTTCATACTTTGTTTCAAAAATTTAAGTTATGGTTCAAACCTCAGCCTGTAAATGAGGTGGTATTCGTCAAGAAAAAAACCTAAAATCATACCCGAAAGTGTCCCGCAATTTTTAGAGTTTAATTCTGTTCACATGTCCAAATTCTAAAATTTGAGTATGTTGAGTTTGTTTATATCTCCAGGAATAATTTTAGAATGCTTGTGTTGAGCAACCTTTGGTAAATTTCTTTCCCAAGGAAATCTGCGGAGTTCGCGCAGGATTTTTGAAAAGTTCGAGAAAAAATTTCTTTAGCGAATTTTTTCTGGAAAAAATGCGGAACTCGTACGTAAATTTGAGACCTGAATTTCCATATTTTTTGCAAATAAACTCTTATTATAAGTAATTTGAAATAAGCGCTATTTCTTGAGTCACATACAAAATCCCTCGGATCTTTTCGGTTTGATGGCTGACGAAAAAAAAAAAAAAACCTTTTTTTCATTTAGTTAATGTCATTACATTTCAAAATAATACATTTGAGTTTAGAGAAGTGAAAAATACTAGGGTCACTCAATATATTTTGCCCCACCCTGGGGCTGAAATGTCTTTTGGGCCGCAAGTTTGAACTTTCTGCGCTTCACATAACCGGATCATTCCAGTTTGAACCTCCCCTCCTTGTATAAAGCCGCTTTTAAACGCCCTTGTATAAAACCGATGGTTAACGCAGTTTCGAAAATGGCGTCTGACAGTGATGTGCGTCGTAAACAGAGCCGTTATCGAATTCTTAACCGCAGAGAAGGAAACAGTTGGAAATATTCACAAACGTCTACAAAACGTTTACGGAGATGCTGCTGTTGATCGAAGCACAGTTGGACGATGGTCTAAAACGTGAGATCATTGGAGGGGAGAGCCAGCCTCGATGATGAGCCACGCAGCGGTCGCCCGGCATTGGCTGTGACATCTCACACTGTGCAACGTGCTAACAGCATCATTCGATCAAATCAGCGCGTCACATACAAGGAGCTATCACTGGAGCTAGGAATTAGTGAAGGAAGTGTGAATACGATAATTCAGCAACTGGGATACTCAAAAGTGTGTTCACGGTTTGTTCCTCGCGAACTGACTGACAAGATCACAAAGCCCAAAGAAAAGAAATTGCTTCAGAGTCGTTGGTTCGATACGAGACAGAAGGGGATGACTTCCTTTCACGAATTGTGACTGGGGATGAGACTTGGGTACACCACTTTGAACCTGAAACAAAACGCCAATCCATGGAGGGGCATCACGCACACTCCCCACGCAAGAAAAGGTTCAATATGGCTCCCTCTGCGGGAAAGGTTATGGCCACCATCTTCTGGGACATGAAAGGGGTGATACTGATGGATATTATGAAGAAAGGACAATCAACTTGGAGGCGTATATTGCTACCCGACAGAGACTCCAGAGACGTATAAAGCGAGTTCGACCAGAGAGAAAACTGGAAGACGTCCTTCTTTTGCACGATAACGCAAGACCACACAACAGTGCCATCACAAAAATGCGCTTGACTGTGTTACCCTACCCTCCATACAGCCCGGATCTGGCACCTTGAGACTTCCATTTGTTTGGGCCAATGAAGGATGCTATTCGTGGAAAAAAGTTTCAGTTTACAAAGATAAAAGTCAATCGTTTGCCGATGAGTTCCACAGGTTTTGGAGACCCGTGCCAAGTCATGGCTTGTCAAACTCTGCTCTATCAACTGGTAAGGTTAATCGAATGCTCGGTTAGGTCAACTGTACGCCCTTTACGATTGGTTAGGTTAAGTCGTGATATTTTCGTTAGAACTAACGAATATATCACGACTTAACCTAACGAATCGTCAAGGACGTAGTTGACCTAACCGAGTGCACTCAATTAACCACATTAAAGCTTTCAGGGATTTTAGAATCTTTAAACGTATGATATTCTCTAAAATAAAATTTATTATTCTGAAATGTAATAAACACTAAATAAAAAAGCTTTTTTGTTTTTATTTCTGCCAGCCGTCAAACCGAAAAGATCCAATCCCTCCGCATACACCACTTGAGACAATCAAAATTACAGAAAAATTTTTCTTTCTGGAATTTAAATTTTATTTGTTGTTAAAAATTTGTAAACAAAAAATTGTAAAAAAAAATTAGACTAACACGAACTTAGATGTAGCTCGTAGCGTAAACTAACCCACTTTTTGTTATACTCTTCATACTTTTTTTTTTTTTTTTTTCTTTTCTTATCCTCTTTACTTGCACGTCTGTAGTTTGCATGGTATGACAGTGTTTGAGTTAAGACTGTTTGTACGGTTTGTAAGCGTTCTTATTTTACTTCTTTTCATCTTTCACCCCTTTCCTATTCTCTTCGACTATTTTTCCGACTTGTCGGCAATGGCCGGCGGATGATGGATGGCGAGTCTCTCTCTCTCTCTCTTTTTCTGAATAATGTTAACTCACGAATGATAGGTTTGCTACTTACTTAACTCCTTATTCTCTTCTTTTAACCCCCTACTCTCTCCTTTCTCTCGGGCTAACCTTAGAGTGGATCTCAGGGTCTTTGTTAGCCTTAGCTTCTGTAGATCTGTAAACTTATTCTAAATTAATATTCCATTGAGTGAAATTTTTCAATTTTGTGAAATAAACTTTATACGAGAAATTTTGTTGTTTTTATGCTACCTTGCAATGGGCCTCTCGCAAGCTGAGGGTAAATTAACACAAAAGTTCAAAATTAAAAGCAAGCTTCAAGTATGCGTGAGGCCCAATGTGTTTATAATAATTACTAGTGCCCACCTATACATAAAAGTTTATAAGTTGTATTGAATAGAGCCGTATAAAAGATTATCTTCGCAAGCCCAATTATGACTCCTATAAGTATTACGTATTATTCAATATGTAACTCTGATGGCACGTAACACGAACCACAATTCCTGACAATCGATAAAATTATGATCCAGTAGTAGTAGTAGTAGTAGTAGTAGTAGTAGTAGTAGTATGGTTGAAAATGTGTAGTGTGAAAACTTTTACTTCACGTCCGTATATGAAACTTTCATCAGATGGGATTGTCGGCTTTTCTGGTCATCGTGCGTGATAATCGCGCACAACGCGTGTTAGTCGCAGCAAGGTGGTTGGGGCGGACTTTATATTTTTATTTATAAAACCACATGTCGCTGATTGGGCCATTCTCTCCGTTTTAAAAAATGTAATGAAGGTTTTTATTTATATGCTTAATATTTATTTACGCGTCAATCTCCGCTACTTATCCGTGAATCATCGTTTTTCAATTAATAAAATAACCAGAATTGCATTTAACTTGGATCAATTATTACCTTTACTTTCATTTGTTTGCTTAACCATTGTCTGGGCTAACTTTCCTCTGCTCAACTCGACTCACGGTTGAGACACTTATTAAACCATGTCTGAGAGAAACACGGAGTTCATTCCTATATTATTTAAAATACTAATTTACATCGGCAACCAAATCCATACAATCAAGGAGGAAAGACAAAAATCAGAAAAAACTAACGCTTTGTTTAATCTGGGGTAGCAAAACAACTCTTTCCTACACCAACGAAAACGATGGGAAGAGGATGAATAAACAAGCCCTGTAAGTTGCAAACTTTTACCAACATTACTACTGGTTATCAATTAAATCTTAAATCGCAGGCAACGCATACTACTAATTGTTAGAGAAACGGCAGATTTTCACTTTAAAAAAATGATACACTCAATGTAATCAAATTTAATTTTAATCAAGAACATTAAAATATCAAACGAATACGTTAATTCAGACTTATAATGCTAAATTGAAAAAAAAAAAAAAAATGCAAAAATTCACAGCCACATCATCTCTGAGGTAACAAATCTATCCACAACACTTCACCTGTGTACGAAAAATTCGGCAACAAAAATCCGTGTGGTCCGCAAATAATATTAATTCTACGTCATTTAAAGCCACATCAAAACGCATTTACAATTTTTATAATAAAAAAGCAACGTGTAAAATAAAATACATCCCTAACCAAAATGCATATTGAGAAAATTCCCAAGTGTTTTTGTTTCCCGTCTCTCGTAAAAGTGGACCTCCATAAGTCTACGTAACGGAGACAAAACCGCATTGCGTATAAAACCAAACAATTGACAAAGATCAATTATGCAAAACCACCACCATTTCAAAATTGTTCAATAATACAATACACAATTTATATCTGTTACAATCCAGAATAAAAATTTAGCCACAGTCAATGTTAAAGAATTTAAAAAAATATCGTTTATGGAGTGGCATTGAAATGTGGAAAGACAACCTTACCTATAATAAAAAAAAAAAAAATACAATAAAAATTTGTACAATCACTTACGTGAAAATTTTTTAAGGGGATAAAATCTTGAAGTATGCACGCATCATTTATACTGAAGAAGTTTGTTCTGCTCAAATTTAAACTTGGAAACATCCGTGTGTATATATACGATACGCGAATAATTTTAAGTCTTAACATGAATTTTTTCTTCTTTCAATCGTATATAAATACCAAAAAACGACCATTTTAAAAAATATTTTTAACTCTGGAATGCATAGCGGGGTCCAATTACCCCGCTATGCACGATGATTTGATTCGCCTACGTAGTCTAGGGTTAATTATACTCTTTTACATCTGAATCATCACAAAAGTATGACATGAACTGAACCAAGTGACCTATCCAACAGTCTATAATAACGAAACAATGAAAACCGGACTTATGACGTAACTGTTGTAAAAGAAGGTGAACATCGTAAAACCTATTGTGTCAATATGATTTTTGAGAATAAATTTCGTAAAATAGAAATGTAAAACTTATAAAAAAATTCCTTGTCAATATTTATAGAATTTTATTCTAAATTTAGTCTCCATAACTTGGAATTATTCGTGAGAACAAAAATGACAAAGTCGATCAAAACGAATTGGGAGGGAGAGGAGAAACGCGAGTGGAAAGAAATGGGCAGAATGGAGGAGTGGGGGACGGGGGTACAGACATTAGCCGTTTGGCCACGTGAGCAGCAAATAATGAGGGTAAACCACTAAGGCACCAAAATGTAATGAATGAAACTATTTTTATCGTTCTTCATTATTACTTCACTACTCTCACCCGGTACTTTAATGTTTGGAGCTATTGAAGAATAGGGACCCCAGCCTTCTTTAGTTAGGCTTATAAGGCTAACTAACGAAAATATCACGACCTAACCTAATCAATCGTTAGGTTAACTGTACGCCCTTCACGATTGGTTAGGTTAGGTCATGATATTTTCGTTAGTTAGCCTTATAAAACTAACTAAAGAAGGCTGGGGGCCCTATTCTTCAATAGCTCCTAATGTTTTATCTTAACCCTTTAACGACGACCGATAAAATTAGGGAGCTATTGAAGAATAAGGACCCCAGCCTTCTTTAGTTAGCTTTATAAGGCTAACTAACGAAAATATCATGACCTAACCTAACCAATCGTTAAGTCAACTGTACCCCCTACGATTGGTTAGGTTAGGTCGTGATATTTTCGTTAGTTAGCCTTATAAGCCTAACTAAAGAAGACTGGGGGGTCCCTATTCTTCAATAGCTCCCAAATTGGTAGCGTTTCATATACACGCATTCATAACTTAACCCAACAGAAAATTTCTGCGTTAAAGGGTTAATAACTATATTCTTCCAATGGCATTGTACTTTTAGTGTCTACTCGGCTAAGTACTGCATTCTATTCTACTTTATTTGCTGTGGTAGCGTCGACGGTTAAGCTTATGGACGGACTTTAAGGGAGATCGAAATACACGTTTTTCCTTCGGTAATATTTAATTAACCCTAAGGACGTAATTAAGAGGAAGGCGAGTATAAGAATGTTTAAGCTAATTACATTCTAAATTCTGATATCGTCATGCGCGCACAACCAGGGAAAATCCAGTAAGCTTCCTTGTCCAACGATGTTTCAAAAATGTGTCTTGCTGATTGATCGCACTCTCCATTTTAAACAGAAGGTTCGCTTCCATATAACATTTGTTTTATTAATAAGAATAATAACACTTTTCATTAATGGTCATAATCATCATATTAAATTTCATTTTTTAATTCTATACACTAACACCTGATAGAGACTATTTTCCAGGACGTTGAAAGTTCCTGGCTGGTGTCACCACGCATCAGCAAGACCTAAAAGGAAACCTGCTGATGAAGGTTCCTAAATAATGCCACCTATTCGCCATTTAGGTTGTGTAGACGTTGACGGTTTCCGTTACCACCTCTCGATCTTTTAGGTCCTGCTAACGTTAAAGGTCCCTGGCTGCTGCCATCCTTAAATTTTTTAGGCCCTGTTGACAGTCAAGGTTCCTATCGCCATAAATACACTTTAAAATGATAGTTAGTATTCCCCAAAATTGAATAATTATATAGATACAAAGCAACTACTATACTATTGAAGATACTCAAATTGACAGTACAATATTTATTTATTATAATTATGCACCCTAACTAACGAGTGAACATGAAAAAATGAACTAATTATTTCAAAGAATATAGCAATTTACAATACTTACGAAAGATAAACTAAAAAATGTTGGTATACAAATATAAAGTAATATGAATCGATTTCATTGGATAAATTCACGAGCAGAAACTAATAAAAGCACGACTTGGGGAAATATATAAGAGTGCTTTCGAACTTTGAAAGTCTTTATATAAGCCTACTGTCTCCAAAAGCCTATGGCATCACCAAATAGCCCGTAATAACATCATCCTATCCATTGGGCGAGGCTTAATTTAGGGGTTCATACGAGCTTAAACGCGTAAGAAAACTAGCAGTAAAAAATCTAATCCACGCGATGGGTTAAGATTAAATAACTTAAGCCTCATAAATGAGCAAAATGGACAGAAATTATAATCCCTCCCATACATTAAAAAGGTGCGTGCGCTTATATTTTTAAAGATCGAGTGCTCGAAGTAATTCACCCGTTTTACGACCAAACAAATTTCATATTTATTAAGGTCCAATCGCAAAATTATCAGCACGTACCTTCTTGGGACACAGTATAATATATACGACTCAAATTATAGATTCTAGGTGGCGTATGTGTAATGGAAATCTTGAAATTTAAAATGACCAAACAAACGTTCGATTTAACGATCGTCAGTAAAGGTACGTTTCATTAGATTTTGTGTTAAGGTTGGTTAGGTGAGGATACGATACAATAAAAATACACAAATTTAACAAACGTGCAAAAACAGGATGAAACGGATGTTTACAGGCGCTATTGCTCGGGTTCGGCATGGTCGGCTTTACGGTTACGGGCGCGAAACCGCTACGTACGATTGCTTTAACCCTAAATTAACGATAAGTTCGTGACGTCAGTAATATATAAAAAAAAATTCCGCCCTGATCCCCTTGCGGGAGATTTGGGTTTCCCATAGACTGCGCGATCACACCTGATCAGATAAGCCGACTAACCCCATCTGATAAAAACTTCATACAGACGTGACGTCAAAATTATCCGTCTACTTTTTTTCCACCAAACTACTACTAACAATCATTAGTTAACTCACAAAGAGCGGAGAACTTCACTCGAAAACTGCCATGCAGCGTCCAACGGCCAATGACCTACATTTATTAAAAGAAATTTATAAATAACGACGCTTTTAGTGAATAAAAATTCAACTTATTCGTTCAACACAATCTTCACGCACGTCTTTTTAAAATCTCATTATTATTATTATTTTAAAACATCTATCTAAATTGTTGAATTTTATTCATTAATATTTTAAGATTGTGTGTAAGCATTTGGCTTCAATATTTATAGCTGGGAATAAAAAGAAAATGCAGCAATCTCTTCGAAGCTGTTTAACGGCTTACTTTCTATCAGCTATACTGTATAACGTTACAAGATGGGACCTATCAGTTTTATATCATTGTCAGCATTCCATATATATATATATATATATATATATATAGTGGTGTAGTGGTTAGCGTCGCTCACTACGAATCCATCGGCCCCGAGATCGAGACTCGGTGACGGCAGCCGGCGCGCAGTAAAATCCAGCTGTTCATCCTTCCACACAATAAAGAAAGTGGTTGATAGATAAATGGGTACCCTGGGTGGCCTTGTGGTTAAGACGCTAGGCTGCTGGTGAGGCATGGTTCGGATTCCACGTTAAACTGTAGGTCCAAGGTGAAGTGAAAAGCTTGACCTTCGTCAGAATAAACAATTCGGGCGGAAGCTAACCAAAAGGTTACCAAAGGTAATATATATACAGGGTGTCCGAGAATTATCTGTACAATTTTTGGCTGTTATTAAAAGTCAACCATGAAGTGTAGAAATTCCAGTGTTGTCCCATTTTACAGAGAATATCATTAAGTTTTTTCTGATACCAAGTTTTGACAAGTTTTTTAGAAATTCCAGTGTGTCCGAAAATTATCTGTACAATTTCATCTTTTAATAAAATTCTTGATAACACACGTAAAATTCTAAAACAAGATTATTTAGAATCTGCATTTTCAAGTGTTTATTTTATTAAAGTAACGTTATTACAAACATTCGATATGTGCACCATCAGTGATTCGCAATACATCCAATCGATAATCCAAATGTTGCCATGTACGCTGCAGCATATCCACATCAATTCGCTCAATAGCAGCTGTGATTCTTGCTTTTAAATCATCAATGTCTGTCACCCGCGTACAAAAAAGAAAAAATTTGTCAAAACTTATCAGAAAAAACTTAATGAGTTTCTCTGTAAAATGGGACAACACTGGAATTTCTACACTTCATGGTTGACTTTTAATAACAGCCAAAAATTGTACAGATAATTCTCGGACACCCTGTGTGTGTGTGTGTGTGTGTGTGTGTGTGTGTGTGTGTGTGTGTGTGTGTGTGTATATATATATATATTTTTTTTTTTTTTTTCAAAGTATGACCGCTCATGGCCACCAAAAGAAAGGTGGATAGCAGAGCGAACACAGGACGAAGATTATGGAACAGCTAATGGAAATGAACAACAGACGGGGGAGGAAAGCAGAAAGATCATAGCGGAGTCACAGCCGGTAAAGAAGTCGGGAGCGAAAGAGGAAGAACAACCCGGTTATCGAAAAGTAGGGACCTTTAGATAGAATAGCGCCAAGCCTATCACAAGGCCCGACGATCTCCAAAAAGGGAAAATACTCTGCGCGCAGCGCAGAGTAAAGCGGACACTCCACCAGGAGGTGGGCAACTAAGTAAAACGTTACATTTGGGACATCCCCGGCGATCAAATAGCCATGGGTCAGGTGGGTGTGGCCAATACGGAGGCGGGCCAGAGCCACCTCCTTATAACGCGACCGATGGAAGGAAGAGGCCCAACATCCCAATTTGGGTTTAATCTTGCAAAGTTTGTTATCTGTAGCGCCATCCCAGCGACTCTACCACCGGGAGCGCAAAAACCTACGGAAGCCAGGGATATAATCGGAAGAGTAGGGACACGGGTGAAACCTGTAGTCGGCACGCGGAACGGGCAGCTCGATCGGCAGCCTCATTTCCAGCCACGTTAACATGTGCTGGGACCCACCAAAATACCACCTCCTTGCCACCAAAAGCGACAAGGGTATGGCACAGTAGCTGGATTCGTCGGACCAGTGGGTGGACAGGGTCAAAACACTCCAGGCCATCCAGGCACTGCGGGAATCCGAATAGATGACAAACGACCCATCCGGATGCTCCCGCACCACCTCCAGAGCGCTCAGAATGGCATAGAGCTCCGCCGTGAAAACGGAAGCCTCATCAGGGAGACGGGTACATCGGGGAGCAAGGGCAGACGACTGGGGAACAGTCGCGGCCCCAACGCCCCCCGACGACCTCGAGCCATCCGTGAAGACCGCAACACATGCAGAGTGACACGCCGCATGCTGAAGGAACAGAGACCGAAGCAAGGCAGAGTCAGAATCGGCCCTGCGAACGGGGCGCAAAGCCCTACAGCACGCAACAGGGGTGCTCTCCCAAGGTGCAACACCCTTGAAAGAGACCGGTATAACGGATGGAGGAGGAGTGCCCATACCATCGAAGAGGGAGGTCACCGTGTCGGTGAAATACCAACCCCCCCATCCCGGCAGAACGCCCTCTCCACAACCTGGAACAGAGAAGAGTTGGGAAGACGGAGGATCCGGAGATAGTGCTTAGCAATGAGGAACGACCTCCGAGGGAGGGAGGGATCTCTCTCTCTCTCTCTCTCTCTCTCTCTCTACTACTACTACTCGATGTTGGGCAGTAATATCGAGGTGACTGATTTAGAAAAGGACTTGGGTGTGCTAATTAGCAGCGACCTTAAGTTTACGAAACAGTGTGTAGAGGTGGAAAAGAAAGCCCAGAAACTATTGGGTTATATCAGGAGGCAATTTCAGTTTCGGAACAAGGAGATTGTGCTCTCACTGTACAATTCCCTTGTTCGGCCGTACCTGGAGTATGCTGTGCAGTTCTGGTCGCCCACCCTCAGGAAAGATATTGAGAGGCTGGAGCGAGTGCATGCGAGGGCCACAAAGTTAATCCCTTCCGTTAGGCATATGGGCTACAATCGACGGTTACGCGCCTGAACTTGTTTTCGCTTGAAACTCGGAGGCTGCGCGGTCAACTGATCGAGGTTTTCAAGCTCTTACGAGGGTTCAACGATGTCGATTTTAGAAGTATGTTTAGTTTAAATGATAACCCAACTCGCAACAATGGTTGGAAGTTGGATTTGAAACGGTTTAGGACTAGTGTGTGGGGGAATTACTTTACGTATAAGATCTGTGACACATGGAACAGGTTACCTTCGGAAGTTGTGAACAGTTCCTCTGTGGATCAGTTCAAGAAAAGGTTAGACGAAATCTTGCACACTATTTGAGTGTGTAAAGACATTTAGGACCTCAGTCTGCGGAAATTTCTTTTCCTATAAAATAGTTAATATCTGGAACCAACTTTCCTCAGAGGTTGTTTCCAGTCAAAGTGTAAATCTGTTTAAAAATAGGCTAGACAAAGTACTGAACACACTCATAGTTTAAGATTAAAACCTCAGAAAACTCTGCAGGAGTTCGCTTGCTCGGTGTCTCTGTGAGCAAGCTAAATATAGAGCTATTTATATATTCTCCACTTTCCTGTAAAATTTCCTGGCTACTTTTCCAGGGTCAAGGTATTTTCTTCAACCTTTTTCCGTACCTGCCTCTGGCAGGGAGGGAGCGGAGGGTGGGGAGAGAGCCTTCTACTTTACTATCCAGTTTTCTACTACTGCTAGGATAGTTGAAAGAAAAATAAACTTTTACAAAATTTTCCCTGGCTCCCGTTGCCATTGGTACCTCCTCGGTATGGGCCGCAAGGCCTTTTGAGGTACTTCTTTTCCTTGTAACTCCTTGTAACTCACTCACTCTCTCTCTCTCAAGTGTGTGTGCCTGTAAAACAAACGTACAACATTTGTAAGCGACTTAATACAATTTAGTCATGACCGACTTTTCCGTTCGGAGTAACAAAACACCAACTATCATTTTACTATCGAGAAAACACCAACTTTTCTACGGGTTAAAAACACATTAAAAATTGCTTCTTCAAATGAACATCGTGGGTACGATGACAACTCATAACTGGAACGGAAATTCCAACAATGCAAATTCTTAGTACCGTGAGAAAAATATTCAAAATCCACAAAACGTGACGACGATAAAACTCGAACGAAAAAAAAAAAGTAATAATCGAGCTTACGAAGAAGCCTTTTTGAAGCAGCTGACATGAGCTTAAAAGTGAGCAAGGAATCACGCAATTCGAGTCTCTCCCCTTCTCTCTCGCTACCTTTCCCTTTCATTCTTGCTCTTAGTCGCAACCAACACGACGAGGCCAATAACGTCAACACCAAACGGGAGACTGATGAGGTCGCTAAGTGGATTAGAGGTGGGTGGGTAACCATCAAGCGATAATCTTATCTGCTACTTCCTCCGGTCGATAAATTTATTTCCGAGTCACGAGTCGAGAGAGAACTTTCGTAAGGGATGAACTTTCCATACATTCTTCTAAGCTTCATTTTCTACCATTTATCCCGACACTGAAAGGAGTGTGTTAAACTCCTTTCTTAACCTCTTAACGTTAAGCCTGAAGATTTTGTAGGGTTAAGTTATGAATGCTTGTATTGGAAACGGTACAAATTCGACCCAGTAGTCCAAAAGAGGTTAATTCTTAAAACGAGAGAAATCAAACGACTTATCACTTCACGGTTTATTAAACAGAAGCGCTCACATTAGTTCATACTTACAAATATCTTAATTTTCATATATAATTAGCTAATAATTACGCAAAAACGATTTAGCTCCCTACCACACAATAGCTTCAAACATTATCTAAACGTTTCTAGTCTAGTTCCCATCCTCAGTGGTTAAAGCCATTACAATAAAAAATCCAAATAAAATTAAGATGAAAATAAAAATAAATATACGTACAGTAAACAAAAAATATTTTAACTCGTGTTTTTGTTTTATTTCATACCATATGAGGGCTCCCGCGTCTTAAGGTACCTAAGCACCAAAAATAAAATTCATCAGAAATCGCCTCCGAAGTTCAGCAATATTCTGGCAATAGTATCTCTGTTATTAATTGAGCTAGAACGTTCATTTTTGGCTAAATTAGAGTTCTAAGTATGCTAATGAAGATGTTGAGTTTTTGGAATAGATTTTCATATTTTATATATATATTTTTTTTTTATTTTTTTTTTTCTTATTATGCCGACCTTTGGTGAACCTTTGGCTGGCGATAGAGGTGAAAAAAGTAGTTGTAGTTCGCTTCATAAGGTTTTCAACCATACTTCGTGTCGTAAGGTCATTATAACCCAAACCACGCGATAGAGGAAGGGTGAAAATAGCGATATCCATCAAAAACACGTTTTCGCCTGTGGTGGCGCTTAGGTACCTTAAACCTTTAAGGACGAGTCCGCAGCATATGCGGTCACTCTTGTTACCAGAACGTATAGGTTTTATAGTTATTCAAAAATACATATTTTAGTAACTAGTCACTGAAATGACACACACTTTGGGTTCCTTTCCCGACAACTAGATGACATCTATATATAAACACGTAGAAACATTTATAGAAACGAGGCATTGTAGTACAATTTATATTGTTTCTGGTGGACCTTAAGGTACCATCCGTCGTTAAAGGGTTAAGACGCGCGACCCCTCATATTCAAATTCAAGTATATAATACTTATGCCTTAAAATCAACTATTTCAAGCTCTTATTCCTGCAGTTTTATAGTTATAACTACAAAGGACAGGAACAGTAGTCCAGAAACTAATTAACAATAAATATATAAAGCTTTGGGTTTTTTCCATTTAAAAACAAGTTCTCCTTAACAAATCCATTGTGTGTGTATATACTGTATATAGGCCTGTATATGGACAGTTTGCGATTGCGGATACTTGTGGTTTTTGGTCCAGTTTGGGTAGAGCAAGTCTGAGGTAGTACGAGTGCGACTGATTGATGCAGATAATTTGTGCTACCTTGGGTAGGAAAAACAAACTTGCGGTACATTTTGTTCCTGAAGAATCATGTACTAGGACTAATAACTGGGGGCGTCTGCAATATAAACTAAGGAAAACTGCAATAAATTGAATATGGATACTAGTGTTGAAAAATAATCGAAACTTTACAAACCGGTTTTTAATCGATCTGTTTTTTGAAAACCGGTTTTAACCGGTTATGACCGAAAAGTATAGTAATTTTTAAAAGCCACAATTGAAAGGTACTGACTTTAACTCTTAACAGGCATAGCTTATCGCCTATTTTTTGGTCAAAAGAATGCAAAAATGCATCATCATATGTATGCATATGAATAAGAAAATGACAACTTTGACATTTTATTTTAGCCAAAATAATACATTATTCAAACAATTTAGATTTGAAATAATTTTTTAAAATAAAACATCTATACTTAGAAAGAAATAAACTTTTTTGTAAAAAAATTATAAAGAATAAAAATAAAATTTATTTCTATTTTGGAAAAAACATTGAAATAAAATTTTTTAATAAAAAAAACTACCTAGAAAACAGAAAATTGACTCTTCGTGTAAGAAAAAATATATAAATTAATTTAGATTTTATCCCTATTTTGGAAATGACATCTTAAGAAACAAAGGGCATTAAGGGTCTTATACTGCGAATAGGGCTTTAGTCGACTGACTCTACACTACAGCCTACATGATGAGACAAATTGAAGATCGAGTTGCCAGATAGGCAAAAATTATACTGAAGAGCAGTTACCAGTTTGTCACAATTTAACTTAATAGGTAATGTATTCGAAGTTATTTTTTGTGCGCTGTAGCGCGTAGCTGCACGTTCGCGCAAGTTTGAGCCAAATAAAAATCAATCGATAAAACCGGTTTTTTCTTTCGGTTTTCGATTTTTAGGGGAATTTTACAAACCGGTTTTCAACACTAATGGATACAGATGTTCTTTGGACTAGACTAACAGAGCATTGCTGCTTTCAGTGGTGATGAGCCACGTACAATTTACAACCCTAACCCTAACTACTTGGCAATGTTGCTGCGAGCTGCTCGTACCCTGAAATGGGCGTATGGCAAAATGGTGATGTGTAAAAAGATGCTTAACTTCATACTTTCACATTATCTATGAATGCATCACTGATTATACAAAATAAAATTTAAATTTTTATATATATATATATATATATACACACACTCATAAATTTTCAGGGGACCATTCTATGTTAAACACAGACCGTGCATGGAACAAGGAACTCTTCTGGGAAAATTAAATCCACTATAGTCCGAGTAAGTAATGGTAAACGACAAATACCATAGTTTTTCTTTTTCATGATGCTAGCCCGACGTGGGCAACGGGTCTCTCGCAGAGATATCCCATAAATATAGCTTCCCTCACCAGCTATCTGCAAAGCAGACAGGATCCAGCTTTGGGACATGGACCTAGAGTTTAAAGCAAGCCTAGTCCCTACATTCAGAACCTCTATATAAGTAAGACTCGTTTGTGTATATTAAACGGACGTGTTACGTGCCTTGAAAAGTGGACGCTCAATGTCCCGGTTGAGGTTTAAGTTTTTTTTTTTTTGGCTAAAAATACAATAGTTACCCCTTTTTCTTTGTTTATTCAATCCGACGTGAATGCAACGAGTCTTTTACTTATATAGAGGTTCTGAATGTAGGGACTAGGCTTGCTTTAAACCCTAGGTCCATGTCCCAAAGCTGGATCCTGTCTGCTTTGCAGATAGCTGGTGAGGGAAGCTATATTTATGGGATCTCTTTGCGAGACCCGTTGCCCACGTCGGGCTAGTATCATGAAAAAGAAAAACTATGGTATTTGTCGTTTACCATTACTTATTCGGACTATAGTGGATTTAATTTTCCCAGAAGAGTTCCTTGTTCCATGCACGGTCTGTGTTTAACATATATATATAATATTGAAATTAGTAATTAGGGGTCACCAGTTTGGGATACAGCTCAAACAAACAATATTTAATAAGGAGAGAAATTACTTGGTTTTTGTGTTTAATTTGAAAAAGTAAATAAATTATTTGTTCACAGTGATTAACAATTCCATAACGGTATTTGTACTATATTACAAATGACTGATTATTAGCAATAAAAAATGGTTACACAGTATAATCGTTAAGCAAGTACAATGATGACACACTAATTTAGGTAGGCTAACGAGATATGCAGCAGTGAACACACAATAAGTATGATAATTAAGCCAATAATAACAGAAATAATGAAAGTACGGTATGATACAGTAAATGGATTAGGTCAGTAAAATGAAATGCATAAGAGAGCAAATAAACAATCTGATACAAAATATGGTAAGATGGTTGAAACGTTAAAATAATTTAACAGGCCTACTGTAGTCGTAATAGGAAAGTTAGTTTGCCGGTTGTTTGCATACACTTTTGGGCCTACTCAGTTAGGCAGAGTTTGTGGACTTTTCAGCTTTGAATCGTCTAGCAAGACTAACAAAACACTGTAGGCCGAGTGGGGGCCTACAAGAAGCTTACCGACCTGCGATTTCGACGGAAATAACTCTGAAGACTGACAAGGGCCTACGTGCAAGTTGACCGTACTGCGTTTCGACGTAGATAATCTGAGGACGTATTGACCTACCGGCAGGAGGATGTGTTGAGGGCCCGTTGATAGACTTGTTGAAAGGGTGCCGATCGAGTTGTGGCGAAGGATGGGTGAAGCCAGTGTCAGAAGGATGACGCCGGTAGAGTGATGTTTGCTTTCGACAGGATGAAATTGTAGGTCGCTTCAAGTGTTGATTCGCTTCGCGTATTGTTGAACTGTTACTTGAAGGACTGAGGCCGGCTGAGGTCGAACGGCGCTACGTGAAAGAAGAGATTCACGAGTAGTAGTAACGAGCAGAGTGAGCGATTTTTAGTGAACTCTGGCTTATATAGGCTCGGAAGACGCGTTGCTTTTCGTGGGACCTTTTTGGGAAAAAACAAACACTATATATATATATATATATATATATATATATATATATATATATATATATATATATAAATAAATGATTACCCTGATTAAAGCATACTATAACTTTTAAATAAACACTCGTATTCAAACACTTTTATAATCATAAGTAGATAAACATACAAAGTTTTGATACATAGTTAATGAACTTAATAAGCTTCCACATGTGCACCCCTAGTGGCACGTAAAATGTTTAAACGGTATTCACACACACGCCACATATTTTCCAACATTTGTGGGTTAACTTGCAATTGCATCCGTAATGCGTTCTCGCAATGTCCTGATATCTGGAACAACTGTTGCATAAACCAAATCTTTAACATGACCCCAGACAAAGAAATCCAGCGGGGTAATGTCTAGTGATCTTGGGGGCCATGGGATTGGCCAGTCCCTGCCAATCCATCGATTTGGAAATGTTGCGTCGAGAGTTTCACGAACAACATGGGCCCAATGAGGGGGTGCCCCATCTTGTTGGAAGATGACAGTTGGCTGCCTGTCCTGCAGCTGGGGGATGGCGTAATTGGTGAGCATATCCACGTACACAGTTGCGGAAACAGTGTTCTCAGCGAAGAAGAAAGGACCAATTATCTGGTCATGCATTAGTCCACTAGTCCACACCAGACATTGATCTTAGGACTGCCCCGAATATGCTCCCTTACGTTTGTGTAACACCTTGTGCACAATAGACTTCGGTATCTTTAGTTGGCATGAAGCTTGTCTCACCGATTTCCTTGGTGACCGTGTGAAAGCAGTTTGAATGTTTCCCACCGTCCCATCGGAAACTGATGGTCTACCACTGCTCTTTCCCTTTTCCACGTTTCCAAGAATTTTTTCATCCATGACTTAACTTCACATCAGGTGGATTCTTTCCATACTTTGTTCTGAACCTTCGCTGAACAGTGACAGGAGATTTTGTTTCTGCAAGCCATACAACACATTGTGCCTTCTGTCACAGACGCCATCTTAACTGAACAGCTACTACAGCGCTCCTAGCGGCGAATGCAGTAGACGAAACACACCAGCACAGAAACTCTACGCGTGTACGAGATCACCTGTAAAAAGAAAACTGATGCAAGATTCGTCATTAAAACATGAGAGCATACTGTTTTCAGGGTAAACATTTATGGACACCCTATATATATATATATAAAATGGATAATGTGGTTAGTTGTGTATATTCGATAGGATGTACACAATATGACATTATATATAGGTCAAACGGGTAAAACGTTAGATATTAGGGTAAAACGTTAGATATTAGGGTAAAACGTTAGATATTAGGGTAAAACGTTAGATATTAGGGTAAAACGTTAGATATTAGGGTAAAACGTTAGATATTAGGGTAAAACGTTAGATATTAGGGTAAAACGTTAGATAATTCTAATGCATTGTTTAACCATATGTATAGATGTAATCATAGTATCAAGTGGGACAGTTCTAAAGCGCTCGTTAAGAACACATAATTGAAAGGAATATTCTAGAATGTACATTTATCCATTTTAAAAATAATTTCGGTCACAGTGCAAGAATGTATAAAATTTACAATATCCTGTTAAAATACCTTGACTCTAATCAACTCTTGTTAATCGTGTGCTAATCTTTTTGTTTTTCTGTCCCGTTGTATATATTTTGGTCATCTCGCCTTCTCCTTTCATTCCCTGACGAGGTGTGCTACTGAACACACAAAAGGCCTTGGAATCATTTCTTTTTCCTTGTGGGTTTGCATTATACATACATATATAATGTATTATATTTCTCCCTCCTTCACATTTTATTTTTAAACATTTCCTCCAGCTTATTATCGAGGGTAATCACAAAAAGTCAACCTTGGAATAATTTTAAGTGCTCGCACCAACTCCTACATTGCCATGGGACGCCTATAGTTATCTTAGAGCAATTCAACTACATTAGAATTCGACTTCGTCAGCAGAAGGTATTTTTCTAACGGAGATTTTCTCGCATCGGCGTTCAATCATCACACAAGAGCTTTGTTCTCGCCCTCAGAGTTGGATTTTGTCTATTTACTTTTACGAGACAGCAGGTGCTCGAAAAACGATGACGAAGTTTTCATATACTGTACATTTGCATCCGTTTCGACCGTGAGAACACTTAACATTTTAATGCGTTTTCATTCTTCGAGCCGTTAACGAGTGAAGTTTTAAACACAGTCCGTCTTCAAGCATCATCGCAAAAAACATCTTTGCTTATAGGCTCTCCCGCCATATAGCCTATACCTTTCACATATAAACTCGGTATCTGTAACCACCTTGCATATGCCTAACTCATTTGGCCTACTGTGTTTTACAGTGACGTGTTAGGCTACTTTACTATACAGCCAACAAGTTCATACAAATTCTCAGCCTAACGTAATAGGCCAGGCGTTCTTAACCGGTAGGTAATTACCCCGAAAGGGGTAATAGAAGCCATGCACATTTTATTTAAGGGTGGTGTTTAAAGACAATTGTATGATTCTAAACTACTACTACTACTACTACTATAACTTTTGGTTAATTTACGCGTCATGTCATTTGGGGTAACCGGGTGAGCGCCAATGCTTCAAGTGGGTAATGGAAGCAAGTGGGTTGAAAACCGCTGTAAAAGGCTCTCTGAAGTGTATTAGACTGAAGATACTTCTACAAGTAGGCTTATTATTGTTTAAGTACGTGTACCATATTTTATTATCCTAATTATTGCATCTGAATGCCATTGAATCAATGTACTTTTGTTCTCCATGTAATGATTTTTTCTCAGCAATCATTAATTGTAACATTTGCACATTTCACTATAAGCCATCTAGGGCTTAATTGTTAATCCTAAGTAATTATTACTGCGAAGACTATTAATCTCTATTATATATATATATATATATATATATATATATATATATATATATACCGGGTGTCCCAAAAGTCAGTTTACCGAAGAAAATGTTCTCCTAAGATGAGTTTACTACAAAGAAAATAACTTGTTTCATAAATATATTTACAAAACATAAGAAAACAAAGAAAAAATTTCTGAAACATATTTACAAAACATGAGAATAATTCTGGTTACAATAACTGTTCAAAATGTCGTCCATGTTGTTCGATGCACATCTTGTATCTGTCAACGGTTGACCGGCAAATTGCTTTACATAGTTCCTTATCATTGCTTAAGAGCTGGAATTCTTCACAAATGTAGTCTTTAAGGTCCTGAAGTTATGCTGGCTTTTTGCTGTAAAAAAAAAAATTGTCAATGTTTAGAATAATCACCAGGAGAAAACATTTTCCTCGGTAAACTGACTTCTGGGACACCTTATATATATAAAGGAGATTAATAGTCTTCGTAGTAATAATTACTTAGGATTAACAATTAGGCCCTAGATAGCTTATATCGAAATGTGCAAATGTTACAATTAATGATTGCTGAGAAAAAAAAATTACATGGAGAACAAAAGTACATTGATTCAATGGCATTCAGATGCAATAATTAGGATAATAAAATACGGTACACGTACTTAATAATAAGCCTACTTGTAGAAGTAGTTTCGTGCATCCATCATTGCAAGGAGATCAGGCTTCTGGCCGGTTTTATTTTTTTGGTGCACGTGCGCATTAGGCCACACGAGAAGTAACTTTAAATACATGTTTTATCAGGTTTTATTTTTTTGATGCCTTGTAAAGATTGTCGACGACAGTGTGAATTCCTTTTAAGGACAATATCCAACTCTGGTCGTCGTCAACTTCCAATTATTGCGCATGCTACATATTTACATTGCACTGCAACACTTTGGGTGAGGTTTGAGCGTGTACGAACTTTACTTTATTGCACATGATCCTAAACTTTCAGGCTGGGACAATTAATTCAGGAAACTGAAGCACACTCAGCGGGCCCGGACAAATGGAACGCTACAGTGATTAAAAACTGCAAAAATGAAATCGCTAAGCCCCTACACTAGATACGGGAGAAATGCCATCCTGAAAAGAGCCGAACGTACTTCCAATTTATAAATGGATCCGAGGTAAAAAGTACGAGGCAGTGTCGCTTACATCTCGTCTCATCAAAATATTTGAGAAAGTAGAGAAAAAATTAAATGATAACCAACTGGACTTCCATCAGGAAGATCGTGCCGATCATAAAGAGAATATTACAGTATACCACCACCATTAATGCAACCTAAAACAATGAAAACGATGATGTGATACGCACAGACTTTGTCGAGGCATTCGACAAACATGACCATGGGATCATAGCATATACTGAAATATATATGTATAGGAAAATGGATATATAATGTCCTTAGTGAGCGGCAGTAAGTCGTTACAGTCGAAGGAATATTTTCAGTCAGTTATCCGTAGTTCAGTACCACAGAACAGTATTACCTCCATTACTATTCGTAATCATGTTGACTGATATATATATATATATATAATATATATATGAGAAGTTACCAGTGTTAGCGCAGTAACATCCTTTGCCGATGACAAAAATTAGTTGAAAAATAAGAGACCCAGAGGATATAGAATCTCTACAAACAGACATGAGCAGAATTTACAATTGGTCAGAAGGGAACAATATGAAATTTAACACGGAGAAATTTCAACCATTAAGATACGGAAGGCGAGAGGAACTAAAATCCATGGAATACTATGCCTCAAATGGAGGGAAAATTCAGAGAAACTCTTAAGGCAAAAGATTTAGAAATTATAATAATGACGACTGACGACGCGAAACTCGAAACACAAAGAAAACGGTAAACAAAGCAAAAAGGACAACTGGACAAATACCGAGAACCTTTAAAAGAAAAGGCGGGAATATAATGATTCCTCTGTTGAAAACGCTGATCATACCCAAGTTCAAGTATTTCTCAGTCTTAATAATATCCTCATATAAAAAAAGAAGACATCAGTCAACTACAGGGAATTCGGAGAAGCTTCACAGCCGAGAACAATGGATGTAAAGAACTAAATTACTGGCAAGGTTACGCAAAGTGAATTTATATTCGCTGGGAAGGAGAAGAAAGGTACGCATGGAGAATAATGGAGGAACTAGTCCCTAACCTCGCTTTGAATCCTATAACCATTCTAAAGGTTAGACAGGGAAAACAATGAAAACTTGTTTTCGACTCTGAAGGATATAAAAAAAAAAAATAATAATAATTTGCGAGAGCCAGGACTGTTCAACCAGCTGCCCACGTAACGAGTGGTGTAGTGATTATCTTCAAAAGACTAGATACCTGGCTCAGAGCAATACCGGATGAGGCGGGAGTACCTGGTTGTGCGAGCTGGAGAACGAAAGAAACCAACTGTACTTCACCAGGCACTCAAGGTCAAAAAACCCGATCTTCGTGAAATGAGGAATCATCGAACGGAACACCCGAAAGGGTGAAAGGTTCTTAAGAGGAAACAATTTTTTAAATTATTAACACGAACGCAAATATAATAATAAAAATAAAGTTAAAAAATTAAATATATTTTAGTGAAGTTACCCAACATCGTACGCTTCACAAGTACAATAACTACGATATACTGTACAGGGTGCTTACAAAGTATTTTACTGGGGTGACGAGACAAACTGATTTTTTTTCATTTTTCTTTCAGACCCATTTGAAATAGGTCGGCAAGAATATTTTTCAATGGTTTTGCCATTACGTGGTCGCTCATGGACCCAGGTACTAGCTAATACGCGTTGTTCAATCGTATAGTTGCTGCTGTTACACATTTCAAATGGGTCTGAAAGAAAAATGAAAATCAGTTAGTATTTTACTGGGGTAACAAGATATTGCGGACCCCTGTAAGTGGTTTCCACCAAAAAAAAAGAAAAAAATTTTTAACCCGATTCTCGTATCCATTTTTTTTTTTAAATATTTCTTTTATGCCTCTAGTATTATTACGTTAAAATATACATGCACCCATCTATTATGAAGTGTTGGCCACTTTTTATCTCCCACGCGCCAAAATACACGCATTTGATCGTCAACGTGGATTAATGTTAAGTGTAAAAAATAAAATTTGCGTGTGATAACAAAAAATGAAGTTGTTGATGACAATGATGATCACTGCTGATGAAATTGTGAAGAGTTAAACCCCGATATACTCGTACGAGTAAAAATACGACTTGGACAGAACAATCAAAATAAGCAGAGCGAAAATTGGCGATGCCAATATTACTTCTTCAATTAAACATTGCCAAGACGTAGCCTGAGAACTGACATGAAGAAAAATTTTAAAAGTTTCATCCGTACAATGTAGCGATTTGGAGTAAAATTTTATCCCGTTTCATCCACTTCACGTATAACGTAATAAGAGAAAATTTAAGAAATGGGAAATGTCATTTCACACGTTACAATCCGCTGAAAATCACGTTTCGGGGAAGCGGTAACGATAAAATATAACCATAGTAGGATGGTCTGACTCATTGCCCTTTTCACTGTTAGATGATTTTAACAAGTCCTTTTAACGCGCTTTTCTTAATTACTTCGGATGAACTCTTACTGTAATTGATGAGGGAACTGCAATCGCCAGTTTGTATCACTCATTTTAAAAGGGAAAACTCGCGTTTTCTCCCAGCAAATTTTTAATGAAAAACTTCATCGTGGGTGAAATACCGAAGTAAATTTATTTGAGAACATCGGTCGCAAACCTCAAGTTCACTAAACTCTGCACAAAGAATTAATGCCAAATTTAATGTCACTTAAATTCTTTGCTCTGTACGCACACGCGCGCACACGTGTATACACACACACACACCTGGTAAATGTTCTGCGCGTCGCTCTCTCTTCGCACGAAAGTCAAGCTGATGGCCCCATCTTTTAGGTCTGGCCTGTTGGAGCGAGTTGCTTTCTTGCTACCACAGTCATATATAGGCAGGCACAACCGCCTCATCTGGTACCGTCTTTAGCCAGGCATAATCTTCTTTTGAAGATTTAAACTTGACTCCTGTGACGTTCCTGAGGTCCTTTGGAAGCTGGTTAGTCTTGGGCCCGCCTGACAACCAATCCGCTTTCCTTCAGTGTTGAGGACATCTTTTCTCGGGCCTTTAATTTGGGAACACTACACACACTACCTTTCCTATTTTCCAGTGTTGTTTGGCTCTTAATTGGGTTTATTATTACGTTAAAATATACAAATTTAATTTACTTAGCCTTTCTTTCCCAGTAGTTGAGTTCTTTGCAACCTTGGCTGTGAAATTCCTCTGTACTACTACTACTAGTTTATTAATTTTTCTTTTTTGATGGAGACATCAAGACTGAGCAGTCAGTATTCAAGTTTTGGTATGACCAGTATTTTCAGCAGGGAAATCAATACTTTCTCGTCCCTTCTTTTGAAAGTTCTCAGTCGTTGTCCCGTAACTCGTTTTGTTTATCGCTATCTGGTTCATGTTTCAAATTTCGCATGATCGGTCATTATTACCCCTAAATCTTTTGCTTTCATACTTCTGAACTGCCTCTCTATCTGGAGCATAATACGCTGTCTAAGTTCTTCATTTCTTCCATATCTCAAGATATGCCGATTTTTCTGCTGATCTTTGTATCGTCAAAAGGATGTTACTACACTGTTGTCTACTTCATTCTCTATGTCTGTCAGTATGAAAATGAATAGAATAGGAGTGGGGCTAATACCAGTGATGTACCTATTCCAAAATTTAGCCGATGCCGATTCTTTGCCTATATTTTAAAAAATCAATTCTCTTCATAAATTTTACAAGTTTAGTGTGAAAACTTCCAATTTTCATATTTTTACATTTCAAATTTGCTTAAATGCTTTTCCTTAGCTCACTCCATAATATACACTACTAGAATTTGTTACTCATATATCGTAGCTGAAGTTGTTGTTTTATTACTCAGTAAAATAAACTAATTTTATTTTAGTTTCAAATAGAATATCAATATTTAGAGTAATTGTTTCCTTATTGAAAGTATCTTCTTTCTTCAGCAATATAAAGGACAAAATTTTTCATTCAAATTTCAAGTCCCTAGTGGTCAATTTGAATAAAAATAAATTAATTTATATATAGATGTACAACTTGAGTTTACAAAATTATTAAAATAAAGTAAACATAATAAGATGGTTTAATATATAAGTTATAAAGTAAAATTGAATATAGAATTACTACTATTAATACAGAGGAGGAGATTACAATAGTTTATAATATTTGGAGATTAGTTAGAGAAAATGTAAATTTATGGGCAACTTAACTTCTAAGCTTTGCCTTTTTCGTGAATGCAAAATATTTTTATAAAATTATACTTTGAAATGAGTATCAATTATCATAGTTTTTTGTACGTTCAATTTTCCATAAATATAGATTTTGTTTTGTAATGAAAATTTTAAAATTTCAAAGAATCGGCTAAATTTGGCCGATGCCAATTAATCGGTACACCACGAATTAATACTGTTCCTTGTGGAACTGAGGTGCGTACTTCCGATTCTAATGATATATACTTCGATTTTTATGGCCTGCTAGCGTTTCTTGAGGAAGCTGTAGATCCATTTTGCCTGTTATTCTCACGCGTTTCGTTTTATGTGCTCTTTCTTATCTTATTTCATAATCACACTTATCAAATGCTTTAACAAAATCTGTATATATTACATCGTAGTTATGAATGCTCTCAAGTGCGTCTATGATATTGCGCTCAATTAGATGTGATAGGCACGATCTTCTTGATCGGAATCCGTGCTGGTTCTCATTGAATCTTTCCTGTCTCCAAAAAGTTGTATATTTCTTCCTGACTATTCTTTCAAATGCTTTCCGATGCTGTATTTTCTTATCATTAAATGGCGTTATATACTTTGTAAAGTTGTGTGAATGCATATAATATCGAGATCATCATCTATTTTAATATGCTGATATTGGTATTTCTCGTTCTTGCAAAATAAATATAAAAATGATGGTTGAAAAGATTTTACTCACTGTGAAGTGGGCATAAAACTAAGAACCCGTTTTGTTCGTGTCACAGTATTAAAAGTCGCGTGACCGTCCCTACATCTCGAAGAACAGTCCAAGTTTATGAATTCATAGAAAGATATGGAAAAAACTACTACACAAGCGCAATAGTGGTTCAATTATTCCGTTCAACTCCAACTTCATTCGAGTTTTTCCACTGGTTGGGGTTATGAGGAGCTTTACTAGTTCCCATAATGTTTTGACTGGTACTGGTCTTTGCAGACTAACGTTAAGTTCTGAACAGTTTTGATGCAGCAGTCTTTGGTCGATGCTTCACAGATCGTAATAAGGTTCTTTTGTCACATTCTGTCACCATTGCTTTACGCTCATTATACTGCTTATTTGATATAGTTTCCTCTCATTTCTTTCCACGCATTCATAACATCTAGGTGTGTTCCTCGAGATACGGAGGAAATAACGCGACTTTTAATAGAGACCAACCAAAGGAGCTCCTACTTTCATGTCCCCTCCACAGTCAATAACCATCTTTTTCAAGCGCAATATTTTCACTTATTCAACAAAAACTGGAAAAACCAGTATCAGCATATTAAAATACAAAGGGTTCTCTGTTATATGCATTCTTTCCCTAAAAATAAATGTTAATCTTTTAAAAATTATGAAGTGAATGCATGCTTTGGGGATTTAAGTCTGTGAAAAGAAAGCAATGCTATTCATTTTTTATTTAAAAAATAAGGACCAATTTAACAAAACAAAAAAAACAAAAATTTGTAAGATGTAGTAGCAAACAGTTTATAAGATGTAAAACTAATTTAGTTACCCTTCTGTCAAAAAATCTATAACACAAATGTAATCGAATAACAATGACCAGACATGGGGTAATAGTAATAGACTATTACAGGATTTTTCAAGTAATAGATCATAATTTTTTGGCTGTAATAGTAATAGATAATAGTCTATTACTTTTCTATCACAGTGGCAATGGACATATTGTGTGAACAAAGTGAAAAATTAACTAAATCTACTCTAAACTAAAATAAACTTGTGAACTAATATTGTGGCAAATTTTTCCTTCAATAAAGTAAAATTTATCAAGACCTACAGTCTCTAAAATTGTAATGATTTAGTTGAAACAAATTTGTTATTTGGCTGCCGCTCAGCCTCATCTTCGATCCATGAGTGCAGAACCTTCTGCCTCATCTTCGATCCATGAGTGCAGAACCTTCTGCCTCATCTTCGATCCACGAGTGCAGAACCTTCTGCTTCTCAGCCTCATCCTCATCCTGGATCCATGAGTGCAGAGCCATCTGCTTCTCAGTCTTATTCTGGATCCCTGAATCCAGACACTGCTACATCGCCAGCTCAATACCATCTCACATAGGGTACCCCCTCAAGGGGCCTTGGTGAATCGGGATGCTGGGAATGCAGTCGGGGGTCATGATGAGGAGGCATCTTGGACAATGGTGGTAAGGAGGGGCCGGAAGCGAGCGACCCCTCCGAGAACTGCAAACACTGCAGTAGCTAATGGTGGTGGTCCTTCAAGGGGGTCTGGTCCCACTCATACACCGGCTAGAGGGTGTCAGCCTGTGGCAAAGGCCGGCAGAGAACTGCGGGGTATCATAGGGGCTGCCAAAACAGATTGTATGATGGTTGTACCAACGAAGACCGCAAACATTTTCGTCTCGAGATGTCGACCTGATCTTACGGCAGAGGAGCTACAGGCATTTGTGGAAGATAAAGTGAACCTTCAGGTTACACGTAGGAAAATTGACTCCAGATGGATTACGTAGTTCCCTTCAAATTACAGCAGTCTGTGATGATCCAGGGGTATTTATGGATCCAATAGTATGGCCGGAACGAGTTTATGTACGGCGGTTCTATGAGAAAGGAAGAAAAACACCCGCGCAGCCCCTCTCGCAAGTGCTGGAGAAGGTAATTATGGAGACATCATGCGTCTTACTGTGTAGGAAAATCCAGCTAGGTCTAATGCTGTAACTGCTGTGCCTGGTATAAGTGGAATTCAACATGTAGAGATGGCTGGCAGAACTCCTGCATCTTCCAAATTGCAACATTCAAGGTAATCTCTTAAAACTGTAGAGGTCTAAGCTTAGCATTATTCTGATATTCTCTGTCTGCTAGGCATTATTCTGATATTCTCTGTCTGCATGAAACATGGCTATGGAAACAGGACTGAAAGGACCTGAATAGCCTGTCCAGTAACTTTTATGGGATAGGGGAGGCCACCAGAGATAAAAGAGATGGTCTCCTTGCAGGCCAGCCACCCGGTGAGGTAGCTATTCTATGGAGTTTGGGTATGGGGTATGGGAAATATATTAGTGAATTAAAACTTGTTTGAATTGGCTAACTGGAATAGAAATTTGTGTAGACAATAAAAAATGTGTAATTCTGTGTATCTATATACCTTTTCAGGCAGTTGATAATGAAGATTACCTCATTAAATTGGGGCAGGTCAGCAGTATTATTGATAAGTTGGATACGACATGTGTAGCTATTATTGGTGATTTTAATGCTATTGTGCTTAATGATAATTGTTTGTTTAGCAACCACTTAAAAGCCGTCTGTGAAGATAATAACTTGACCCTTTCACCCATGGTAGTCTTCCTAGTGATAGCTTTACTTATGTTAGTGATAGTTGGCACATCACCTCATGGTTGGATCATTGTATTTGTATGTTCATTATACACAGTGATTCACTGGCCTACTTAGTCAGTGCTCCAGACAACTACCTCTTAATCTTCTATGGACCTCTTGTATAATAATGTACCTGTTGAATCTGAAATAAAGTGCGTTTGTTTGTTAACACACTGCTTCTAATCGCATTTAAATAGACAAAGATCCTTTTCAAATGAGTGAAGTACCCCACATACAAAAGTAATAGTAATAGATGAAAATTAAAGTAATTGTAATAGAAGGAATCAAAAGTAATAGTAATAAACCCAGTAATTTACCCCATGTCTGACAATGACTAACGTAATTTGGCAATTATTATTATTTTATATAATGATCCGCACTTTTTCCCTTATAACCCTGAAATGACTTCGCAACTTGGACGCCTTTGAATATTAATATAATAAAAGGACATCATTGTATAAATATGGCATAACATATCTACACAATAGGGCAGGTGCAATAATTAATGTTTGGACGAGTGGCATAATTATTTGGACACGATACTACAGGGAAAAACTCAAAACAAAAGTTTTCATTGTGAAATTTGCTAACTCAATTAACTACGTGCCTACATGCACTAACAAACTTGTCACGTAAATACTAAAAATTAACCGAGCGATCTTCGTAAATTATACTTAGCCTATGTGCATCATGGTCAATTTCCAATGATGATGCATCTCATACAGCAAAGAAATCTGTTTGAATTACAATACAACAGACTTATATCTTTGTAGGTTGGTATTTGACAACGCAGTCTTTGGTGGAAGTAGCAAGTTGGTACTTAATTTAACGATTTTTTATGACTAGGTATAGGGGATATATACATATGTATACCTAACTCCCACATATATAACCAAACCCATAAAATACCAGAAAACTGTCAAAAACTGCAATTGAGTTTGGGCTTACGTTTTACATAAAAATTAAGCGTTTTCATATTCTGTAAGAATTAAAGTGACATATTACTGCTTTGATATTAATTCAATCTTTATCACTCCCCTTATCCCCGCCAAAAAAAAAATACCCACAACCGAAGAAATACAAAAACACTCCCTGATTTTAAAACGTGCCACGTTCAATTTTTAAAATATGATATTTTACATTGTAGATATAGTGTCCCCCCAGAAGTCTTGGAGGGGTTTTATTTGGCTAGAACTTTTTTTTTGATTTATTTATTTATTTTTCAATTAAAGTACCCTTGCTGCGATTAATGAAAACGGAATCCTGGACAGTGCAACAAAGAGTGGCTATTGTGAAACTTTATTTGACAAACGACTCTTCCACCGTTGCCGTTCAAAGAGCATTTAGTTTAAAATTCAACACGCGTTCTGCTCCTTCTGATCGAGCTATTCACGGTACGTCGCTAAATTTCGCGGGGGAAAGGGTCAGGGAGACGAACCACGGACTGGGAGTCCTGGGACAAGCCAAAGTCCAACTCGGGTTGAGATGGTTCGTGAAAGCGTTGAGGAAAATCCACATCAGTCCGACGAAGCAGCCAGGAATTAAACATTTCAAGAAGTTCCTTACATCGAATTTTAAGAGGATATCAATCTTTACCGTACAAAATTCAAATTGCTCAAGAAATCAAACCACAAGATCAGGCGGATAACGTACGCTAATTCGATTTTAGATTTACCAATGAAAATGAAGATTTTCACCAGATATTAAATTTGTAATTAAAATCGCAATAAATATATTTTCAAGTGTTACAAACCTTTTTTTTATCCCAAACAAAAAAGGGAGCACCTGAAGATCAGGGCCCCCAGATCAGATGGTTTCCAAATCTGAAGATTTTACCAACGAAGCTCATTATTATTTGTTTACGAGCTAAACTGATAGGCCTACATAAACTTTCCCATTTTTAAGAGTAATAATTATACATATTGCCAAAAATCTGTTTACAAAGCCCAATTTCCGGAGACTTCGGCCCAAAACCGGAGACCTGGCAACCCTACCCAGCCTTCGTAGTTAGCCTAACTAACGAAAATATCACGACTTAACGTCTTAACCTAACCAATCGTCAAGGCGTACAGTTGACCTAACGATTGGTTAGGTTAAGTCGTGATATTTTCGTTAGTTAGCCTTATAAGGCTAACGAAGGCTGGGGGCCCTGATCTTCAGGTGATCCCAAAAATGTTATAGCCAAATAAAACCCCTCCAAGACTTCTGGGACATCCTTTACACGCATAGCGAAGCAGTTATTCAGAACATATGAAATCTATGATGATGGATGAATATTCAATGCATTTTACTTCGTACAATTTTACGACGACAAACGCACAACCTAACAGATAAGATAGTTCGACTCGGCCTTCGGTTGGCTCACAGTAACTTAAACTAGGTTACATTACCAATGCTGCATCGGCAAACAGAACTTATTTTACGTTGAATAATGTAAAACGTCAAAAGATATTTAGACAAGCAAGGTATTATTGGCATCATCATGCTTCACCTGCGCGTACTGGTTCGACTATTGACTGTTAATAACTGTACAAACCTGTGAAGCATAAATAATCAATCATTCGTCTAACAATAGTTTGACGTTTTAAATATTTTATTTTTATCTTTACAAAAGGATACGTTTACCGTTTCGAAATGTTTAAGGGCTTTAAGCTTTTAATCCATACTGTACACTTGTTATTAGTTAATGTTTAATTTCATATTTTAAAAAAGTTATTTCGCCTACTTCGTGCTTTTTACTATCAATTCACATTTAAGTTTTTAACCTTTAATTTTTTATTTACCATATACACTGGTGGTACTAAAAAATATTACCCAAAGTATATACAGGGTGTACATAAAGTCAGGATCTATTTTTGTGAAGCACTTGGAAATTATATGGAATTCAATCATAAAATGATAAAGTGGTAACATTTATTAAATAATTAAGAGTAGGATTCGACGTGACGCCCATCAGTATCCCTGCACAGCTCAAATCGTTCCGCAGCATTTCTAAACACATTATGGAGCATTTGCGGGGTTATGTTATCTGCAGCAGTTCGTATACGTAAGTTTTCAAGACTCGTAATCTTCGTCTGATAGACGTGCGATTTGATAAAGCCCCATGCAAAGAAATCTAAAGGGGTTAAAATCTGGTGATCTCGCTGGCCAAGGTCTGTTGCTTCCGCGTCCGATCCAGCGATTTGGAAAACGTCCATTTAGATAATCCAATTGTTCAGGATTATCTAAATGGACGTTTTCCAAATCGCTGGATCGGACGCGGAAGCCACAGACCTTGGCCAGCGAGATCACCAGATTTAACCCCTTTAGATTTCTTTGCATGGGGCTTTATCAAATCGCACGTCTATCAGACGAAGATTACGAGTCTTGAAAACTTACGTACACGTATACGAACTGCTGCAGATAACAACCCCGCAAATGCTCCAGAATGTGTTTAGTAATGCTGCGGAATGATTTGAGCTGTGCAGGGATACTGATGGGCGTCACGTCGAATCCTACTCTTAATTATTTAATAAATGTTACCACTTTATCATTTTATGATTGAATTCCATATAATTTCCAAGTGCTTCACAAAAATAGATCCTGACTTTATGTACACCCTGTATATTAAAAAGCAGTTAGAGAAAGCGGGTTAAGGGGTAGGAGGAAACCTGGCTAAGTTTGAGGTATGCATAATGGATTTTCAGTTAGGAAAAAAGAGTAGGTTAGGTCAGTAAATTATTTAAAACCAGAGGAAATTGACGAACATGTGCATGTAAATGTGAAAAGCCTGTGGATCACCTGAAGATCAGGTCCCCCAGCCTTCTTTAGTTACCCTTATAAGTAATGATGCACCGATTAATCGGCATCGGCTATATCGGCCAACTTTTTGCCATCGGCATCGGCACCGGCTTCGGCCAAATTTGGCCGATTATATGAAGATACATGACTTTTTTCAAATTTCAACCAAAGACTTTTCATGAAATTATAAATAATATTACACATTATATTTATGAACAATATTTTTGCTTTGGAATATAGATATTAGATACTCTGCTAGATATATCCTAATGTGCTTATGTGTGAGAGGGGCTAGCTTCCAAAATGTGTTAGGAATAAAATAGTCGTTCAATAGCCTAGGCATCATGAAATACCGATTACTGAATTTTTGTATTAATTACTATCGTTTTGATTTTCAGTTTTTGCAGAGAACCTAGATATGAGAAATATTTCATTGCTTGGAAAATGTCATTAGTTATTTAATTTGGTAAATTCCATTCCCTTCCAATTTAAATTCTTTTGCATATTAAGTACTGAAAACTGAGTAGCAATAATCAATAACTTTTTATTAACAATAAAATAAGCAAATAATAATAATTAATATTTAATAATATAAATTTGGTCAGGTAACTAAAATTAAAAAGCTTAAGTGATAATGGCTGGTGCAAGCTCCACCGGCAAATAAATGAATTAATCAGAACTTCAGTAGGCCTATTAGGTGTTCCCTGTTCCTCTATTTTTTATTCAGTTTTGAAACAAAATTCCAGTTAAAACGAAAAATTCACTCAAAATCAGGTTTCAGCTATTATGATGTTATTACTCCATTATAATAACTAATTTATTAATCACTGTACACTAGGTATTGCAGATGGTAAGATGGCTAGAGAGGGATATATAAAAAATTGATAATTTGATACAAACATAAGAAATCTTAAAAAACTTTAAGTTTTTGTTTATTAAATAATCGGCACCGGCCGGCACTGGCACCGCCCAATTTGCGTCATCGGCATCTGCTAAAATTTGTCATCGGTGCATCACTACTTATAAGGCTAACTAACTAAAATATCACGACGACCTAACCTAACCAATTGTAGTGAATACTCTTATTTTAGTTTCAAGATAAATGTTAATTTTACCGTCTTGAATTTCGGAATAGCTATAAATTCATTTTAAATTAGTTACCCATCATAATTCAATTGTAAACCACATTAATACTAATTACAGTATACAGTATATTTAGTATGTAAACATAATTAATTATATATCACAATTGTCAGTTAATTATTTATATTCAAATAATTACTTTAATCTAATACCATGTCCATTTTGCAAATAAATAATAGAAATCCAAGGGTTATATTTTCCATCCTTGGTACTGTCGCAGTTTCGCCTAACGGACTCAATACGGCTAGTGAGATAATCACTGGTTGGCACTTAACCTAGCGGCAGTGCTTATGGCTACATCATCCAGGTTAACCTATACCGGATAGATGCGCTACGGTCCCAAGCCGTAGCTTGCCTAGGCCCAACGACGACGAAAACCAACAATTGGTGACCCCGGAGTTGGATTTCCCCCTTTTACCCGAACGACTAGGACTAGACTGTAACGTCGTTCGTGCCCATCACCCCCTTCACCCGAGCGACTAGGACCAGACTAACGTCGCTCGTGCCCTCTGCCCCTCACCCCTGCCCGTGCGCTCTGTGCCTGCGCTCGTCTCAACCTCCACTCCTTCGTTGGTAACTTGTCGTCTTGCTTGTACGTCAGCAAGCATAGAAGATGCCTGACGACGCTGGTGCCATCTCCCACTTGAGCGTAAAGCTCCCCGTCTTCTGGCCGGGTGATCCATTTATTTGGTTCCACCAAGTGGAATCACAATTCAACTTGGGAAGGATCACCGCTAGCAGGACAAAATACGATCATGTTTTGTCCTCTCTACCAGCGAGCATCATCTCTGAAGTCCGTGACGTCATCGTGTCTACTTCCACGAGTGAGGACCCATACAACGATCTGAAGTCTGCCATCCTGTGCCGCACCACTGTCTCCGAGCGTGAGAAACTACATCAGTTAATCTCAAAAGAAGAACTTGGAGACCGTAAGCCCACTCAAATGCTGAGGGCTATGCAGTGCGCTCTAGGCGAACGCGCACAAACCTTCGATAAGGACATCTTTAGACAGTTGTTCTTGCAGAAACTTCCTCCATCAGCTCAGCGTGTCTTGGCAACTATGGATCCTGCTACTCCAGTTGATAAACTAGCAGAAACTGCCGACAAAGTAGTGGAGATTGACACAGCTCCGGTCAACAACGTGAACACAATCGGAACTGGAGTTGAAAGTGGAAGAGTTAAGTCAACAACTCAACCACGTTTGTTCTCTGCTACAAAATCAACGGCAAAGAAGCCATTCTCGGTCAAGATTTACGAAGAGGCATCGTTCGAGTTCCGGGAAGATCTGCTTCTACCACTCTAAATTTGGAAAGAAGGCTAGGAAGTGCATCTCCCTTGCAATTTTTCGTCGGAAAACCCCAGCAGCGAGTCCTAATGGCGTCTAGTACTCGCACTGCCAACCTGTTATTCATAAAGGACAGGAACTCTGGTGTCAATTTCTTGGTCGATACCGGAGCGTCAGTCAGTGTATTCCCTCAAAAATCTGGTCATACGCACTCGGAATCTCCGCCTCTATACGCTGCTAACTGTTCACGCATACCCACGTACGGTACTCAGTCGCGTGAACTTAACTTGGGCCTTCACCGATCCTTCAAGTGGATTTTCATCTGTGCTCAAGTGCAGCATCCCATAATCGGCGCTGACTTCCTCCAGCATTTCAAACTCCTGGTGGATCTTGACAAGCGACGCTTATGCGACCAGGCCACACTGCTTTCTGTTCTTGCCAAACAGGTTGCCCTTCCGGACGCCTCGAATTCTGCACTTTCCCTCGTTTCCCCTAATTCCATGTACCACGGCCTTTTCCAGCGATATCCAGGAATTCTTCAACCGATGCAGATGGGTGATACCATTAAGCACACCATTACCCATCACATTACAACAAAAGGTCCCCCTGTGTTTGCAAAACCCAGACGTCTTGCCCCGGACAAACTGAAAGCTGCCAAATCGGAATTCCAGCTTATGATAGATCTTGGGATAATAAGACCTTCCAAAAGCAGTTGGTCCTCTCCCCTACACCTGGTCCAGAAGAAGTCAGGAGACTGGAGACCATGTGGGGATTACCGGTTTTTGAATTCGACAACCATCCCGGACCGATATCCGGTACCAAATGTCCAAGACTTTACTTCTCTTCTCCACGGCAAATCTATCTTCAGTAAAATAGACCTCGTTAAGGCTTTCCACCACATTCCCGTAGAGCCTTCGGATATTCCCAAGACTGCAGTTTGTACACCATTTGGGTTATTCGAATTTGTGAAGATGCCGTTCGGGCTACGGAATGCTGCGCAAACCTTTCAGAGGTTTATAGATGAGGTCACCAGAGGCTTAGACTTTGTTTATGCCTACATCGATGATTTGCTTGTGGCCAGCTCAACGGAAGAGGAACATAAGGAACATCTTTCACTCCTCTTTCAACGCTTAGAACAATACGGTTTACTATTAATGCATCTAAGTGTGTGTTTGCACAGCCAACCTTGGAATTTCTTGGTCACACGATTTCGCAGCACGGAATTACCCCCCTTCAGGACAAGTGTGAAGTGATAAAAAATTACCCTATGCCAAATAATCAGCGTGAGTTACGTCGGTTTCTAGGTTTGGTAAATTATTACCACAAGTTCATTAAAAACTGTGCCAGTGTTCTTGCTCCTCTACACGCTATGATCACACACAACGCAAGGTAACGAAATTGGTATGGTGTAGCGATAGTTTACAGGCGTTCGACAATGCCAAAAATGCTATCAAGAGTGCATTGTCTCTGTCATTTCCTATCAGTGATGCCCCCTAACTCTGACGGTCGATGCATCAGATGTTGCGATCGGTGGGGTGTTGGAACAAACCATTAACGGTCAACAAGCACCCATCGCGTTTTACTCGAAAAAGCTGCAGCCAGCCCAAACGCGTTATAGTGCTTTCGGACGTGAACTTCTTGCTATTTACTTAAACGTGAAGCATTTTCAACATTTCCTTGAAGGCCGAGAGTTGTGTGTTTTTACCGACCACAAACCTTTGGTCACTGTCTTCAATAAAAACAGCTGTAACCACTCTCCCAGAGTCATCAAGCAACTCGATTATATCTCTCAATTTACCACAGATATCCGCCACATCAAAGGTGTCTTGAACACTCCAGCGGATGCACTTTCAAGAATAGATATTACTTCTGTTACCCTCAGCTCTACACTGTGGAATGCTATTGCACAGGATCAAGATAAGGATACGGAACTACAAGACCTGCTCAGAGAAGACTCCACTCACTCACTCACTCACTCACTCACTCACTCACTCAAGAAAATGAGTATGCCAGGATTGTCTGTGCCCCTCTATTGCGACGTATCAACAGCTGCTATTCGCACTTATGTCCCTCCATGTCACAGACAAGCAGTCTTCACGGATCTTCATAAGCCCTCCCATCCTGGTATCCGTGCTTCGCAACACCTGGTTACCTCTCGCTTTGTTTGGCCCTCGATGCGGAAGGATGTCAAACATTGGACCAAAACGTGCCTTGCCTGCCAAAGTCCAAAGGCACACCAGGTCCCCCTTTGACGCATTTCCGCCCCCATCCCAGCGATTTGAGGTAATTCATGTAGACATAGTTGGCCCTCTTCCAGTGATTCAAGGCCAACGTTATCTGCTCACCTGTCTCGACCGCTTTTCCAGATGGCCTGAAGCCATCCCACTTCCTGATATCCAAGCGGACACTGTTGCAAGAGCCTTTCTTCATGGATGGGTATCAAGATTTGGATTGCCGACAAAAGTCATCACTGACCAAGGTCGCCAATTTGAGTCTTCGCTTTGGAAGTAGTTTACCAGCTTGTTGGGTACAGTACATGCGCATACCTGTGCGTATCATCCGCAAACTAACGGCCTCGTCGAACGCTTCCATCGCCAGCTGAAGTCATCCCTTATGTGTCACGAAGACTCTTATTGGATGGATAAGCTTCCACTCGTGTTGCTTGGTATTCGCTCTGCATTTAAGAGTGATCTGAAGACTACAGCGGCTGAACTAGTCTATGGAACAACACTGCGGCTACCAGGTGGCTACTTCACTGCAGGGGATAAGTCATGTGATCCTACGGAATTCGCTCAAACACTTTCCTCTCACATGCAGTCCCTTCAGCCTGTTCCCCCTCGATTGACTAGCCAACAGAACATCTTTGTTTCCCCAGCCCTCCAGTCTTGCACCCACGTTTTCGTTCGTGTACCCCTCCCAAAACGGCCTCTCCAATGTCCATATGACGGGCCCTATGAAGTTCTCCGACGTACGCGCAAATCATTTCTCATCCAGCGCGGTTCCAAGGTCGACAAGGTTTCTATCGATCGTCTTAAGCCTGCGTTTTTGGAATCAACCTTAAGCGAGGTACATGTAGCTACCAAAAAGGTCCAGGGGAAATCTGTGTCGTTCGGAACTCTTTGAACTTCCTCTCTGGTGGTGGAGTGTGTAGTGAATACTCTTATTTTAGTTTCAAGATAAATGTTAATTTTACAGTCTTGAATTTCGGAATAGCTATAAATTCATTTTAAATTAGTTACCCATCATAATTCAATTGTAAACCACATTAATACTAATTTTATGTATACTGTATTATTTTATTGTATGTAAACATAATTAATTATATATCACAATTGTCAGTTAATTATTTATATTCAAATAATTATTTTAATCTAATACCATGTCCATTTTGCAAATAAATAATAGAAATCCAAGGGTTATATTTTCCATCCTTGGTACTGTCGCAGTTTCGCCTAACGGACTCAATACGGCTAGTGAGATAATCACTGGTTGGCACTTAACCTAGCGGCAGTGCTTATGGCTACATCATCCAGGTTAACCTATACCGGATAGATGCGCTACGGTCCCAAGCCGTAGCTTGCCTAGGCCCAACGACGACGACGAAAACCAACACAATCGTTAGGTCAACTGTACGCCCTTGACGACTGGTTAGGTTAGGGCGTGATATTTTCGTTAGTTAGCCTTATAAAGCTAACTAAAGAAGGCTGGGAGCCCTGATCTTCAGGTGATCCAAGTTGTTTTAAAGTCGTAAATAGGCCTAACCATTAGGGTTGAATTAGTAACAATGAAAGACGATAAAATTAGGTTTATTTGACTTAAGGCAAGTTTAGGTAAAATTTTTGGAATCACCTGAAGATCCATCACCCCAGCCTTTTTTAGTTAGCTTTATAAGGCTAACGAAAATGTCACGAGCTAACCTAACCAATCGTCAAGGGCGTACAGTTAACCTAATGATTGGTTAGGTTAAGTAGTGATACTTTCGTTAGTTAGCCTCATAAAGCTAACCAAAAAAGGCTGGGGTGACGGATCTTCAGGTGATCCAAATTTTTATAATAAAATTTAATAAATTCAATAAACTGCTAGCTTATATTAGTCAATTATAAAGGAGAGACTAGGACAGGTTATTACGTAAAGATAGGTTACAAAGAAAATTAAACTGGTGCCAGTAAACTAAACATTACAGTATGTGGAATTGGTTAGGTTAGAGAGGAACCAAAATAAATTAAACTTTGATTAAGTTAAAATGGAAACCAAGTAACTGTTTAAGTTCGCTTCTGAACACTTCTTACCCAATATAAATTAAGGTTACGATAGAAAAGGTAGATAATTTAAACGTAGAGGCTAGACCGAGGCGTATTGGGGTTAGATTACAAAGCTTGATGAAAGCAAGGTTGGGTAATGATGGGTGAAAACACTGAGTAGCATGAACAGAAGGAAAATGCGTTGAAGCAAATCTAATAATTACAGACGTTACAATTTCATGGTAAAATGACAAGTAACTTAAAAGGGGGAGGGGGTGAACACATACACTATGACTGAACGAGGATTAGACCCAATAGACACAGGTTAGGTTGGGTCCAATGTGAACATATGAAATTTGGGATCACCTGAAGATCAGGGCCCCCGGCCTTCTTTAGTTAGCCTTATAAGGCTAACTAAAGAAGGCTGGGGGCCGTGATCTTCAGGTGATCCAAATAAACTACTATTGACAACTAATCAAGTACTGTATTACTGTTACATCAAAAATTTTAATATAGTATTTATTTTATTAATAAAGAATTTTTGATTGACTGACTGAATGAATTTAAATAACTAAGTTTTATTCTCTACTTAAAATATGCGAATCATGTAATGAATTCATCTTACAGACTGTCAGAACCTTCAGAACTTACAAAATTTAAACTCATGACTTTATAAAAGAGTAAGAATATATAGGCATAATGCAAGGCAAATAACCATGTACCGTACAATAAAAACACATGACTGTACGAAGTTCACGAGTTAAAACTAAAAAAGGGAATGCAACAGAGCACAACCTCAGAAAAATGAGGAATTTACCATGACGAACAATATGTACGGAAGGTAAATCCGAGTAGATCACTGGAAACATATTAGGGAATGGGGGAGGGGGGGCCAAATCCGATTTATTATAAGATCATTTTTCCTGCAAATATTAACTCGTTAGGTTTGCTTAGTAATCAACAATGCATAACGTGTCAAACGCAGATATATTTTCTACGGCGTACCTAAATGAACTACATGGCGAGAGTAAAGCGAGGATATCCGAAAACCAGTCTAAAATTAACTGAAATACACGGTGTCCCGCAAAAGAATCTTACAAATTAGACTTGAAATAAGGTAAATTTGTACAGTTCTTCCACGAACACCCCGTAGAAAAGACCCCAAAACCTTCTAACGTACATCTTCATAGGAATCGAGCAAGCGAAGATCGCTCTAATAATAGTTAAATATGAGAAAATGTGTACAAGATTGGCGAAGAAAGTTAGACAAATGGGTGACGCGAGAAAGTAAAACAAGCTAATTAAAACAGAGTGAAAAGTAAACTTCACAAATGACTGAAGCAATTACTGTAATTACTACTACAATTATTTGTGAAGTAATTCGATAAATTAATAATAATCACACATTTTACTTTCTACGCTTCGCATTGTATCGATATACGTTATGTTTTTAATGTTGCAACTTCAACAAAATATAAACTTAGAATTTTAATTCTAATGTCACGTTAATTTCGTTTTAATATCGTCGTCGTAAAGGGATTTATTTATTTGAAGGGGCCGTTTAGCCGCCTTCACAAAATCTAAGGTCATATATAACTTTACGCGTGATTTGTGACAGGGCTGTGGAGTCGGAGTCAATTTTGGTGGTGCTGGAGTCGGAGTCGGTAAAAATGTACCGACTCCAATATAAATTTTAATAAAATATGTTTTTGTGTGTGATATCACTGGCAGCTATGGTGGTTAAACCACTTAAATAATAAACACACTGTTTTCCATTTCAGACACTAATGCCATTAATTCATTTTTTCTTTTCAGATAATATTTTTTATTTTTAATGCTTATTTAATTAATTTCGAGTTCTTTCTAAATTTCATAAGTTTTTAACTTTCAAGTCTAAAACCCCTTTCACAATGGCAAAGACACTTCCAACAAAGTCTGCAGTTTTTCAATATTTTACAATAACCACAGATGGGAAACATTTCGTGTGTCAGTGTATGATAGATGATGATGATGATGATGATGATGATGAAAAATTATGTGAAGCAAAAATCAGTGGTTTTACTGGCTCTGATAAAAATGCACCAACCAGAGCATCAATTTGAAGAGACATTTGCAGTGTTTCCATCCCAAAATTTTAGAATTGTCATTGAGAAAGATAGTAATAAAACCTTCCACTACTTCAAAGTTAACAAAAGATCAGAAATCTACTGAACGACAAGCACCACTTACAAGATTCTTTACTACAGACAAAGTTACCGTAACAATGACCACAGATGATGATGCTTCACGTGGTGGTGATGAAATGCCTCTTGTGTAATTATCATCATATCAGATTTAGAATTAATATACCTTCGGAGTCGGACACACAAAAAATTGAGGAGTCGGAGTCGGTTTTTTATGTGCCGACTCCACAGCCCTGATTTGTGAACCACGGGTCGCTACGCAAACCCAATGTCACTTAACTTCGCCGATTCACTGAAAGCGGTGTTAGACATTGCCACGACGGAGCGCCTAATAAAAGAATCCGTCCCAAAACGTTTACGGAGAAAATAAAGCACGTTTGTACGAATACCTCTCGTTGGTTGGGAAAAAAATGTTTTTTTTTTTCTCGCGCTCGATGTAATAGAACATCAGTTTACATAGAAAAAATGTGCAATTTCAATAAATTATTTGCGCTATGTCATGCCCAATGTAACAGAAGTTAGGCAATAATGGGACCGGAGAGCAGTTCCAAGGACATGATGAAGCCTCAGACTTTTCAGTCCACTGAAGGAGGCTGCCGTTATTAAACTAGGGCAGTTTTTAATTATTCTAACAATAGTAGAAAACCGTTTAGAAAACCATAAGGCTCTCCCGCTCCCCTCCGCTCTTTCTCCGACAGAGGCAGGTACGAAAAAAGGTTAAAGAAACTACCTTGATCCTGGAAAAGCAGCCAAGGAAATTTTTTCAGGAAAAGAATATATAAACTAGCTCGACAATTACGTTACGCACGCAGAAATCGTCCGCTAGAGAGCATGGTTGTCAGTGCTGGAATTACCTAACGCCGTTAACTTTTTATTGGCGATACTGTTAGCGCCACTAATTTTCAAAACTGTTAACGAAACGGGTAGCGGCGCTAATTTTTTAGAGAAAGTCAAATGCTAACTGCTAATTTTTCAAAACCATTTGTACTAAAATCTGGTTCGCCCACAGCAATTTCCATTATAAAAGACTGACGCAGCACTAACTGCGAGTTACAGGCTTTTGTAGAGGTTCTAATGTTTTTGTTTGTTTTTAAAATTAATGCAATTCGCCACATCACTATTTCAGTGATATCCATTTCTATTCTGTAATCTGTTGTATCAATGGAATATTCAAGTTTTGGTATGATTTACTGTCAATATTTTATCATTTCTTTGAGTTTCAGTTTGTGTATATGAATTAAATATAGACGTATAATTTGAATAGAATTTATTTTTCCGTTCGTTTGTTTCCCTATTAATATATAGGAAAGGAACTAGACTCTTACATAATTTTTTCTCTCTCATTTTCGTACCTTAGCAACCAATTATATCAAAGCATGTGTAAGTATATATATATTATATATATAATATATATATATTATGCAAATAAAGCGTCCGACCGGCAATTGGAAGGCCCTGGGTTCGATTCCCAGGCGGTTCGCCTCATTTTTCATTATTTCGTTATCTCTCCTCCTCGTGTCAGAAACGTTCCTTAATACTTATGTCGTTTCTATTCATATATATATATATATATATATATATATATATATGAATTTCACAATAAAACACGTGAAATGAATGAATGCTGCAAACCCACAAGGAAAAAAAAACTATTCCAAGGCCTTTCGTGTATTCAAAGCTACACCTCGTCAGGGAATGACGAGGTGTAGCTTTGAATACACGAAAGGCCTTGGAATCTTTTTCTTTTTCCTTGTGAGTTTGCAGCATATATATATATAAAGTAAATTACGGAAGGCAAAACATAGTATATATTTTTTTCAGAAAAAATTAGACAATTAGCGTTAGCGGCGCTAAATTTTATGGAAGTTAGCATTAGCGGGCACAGTACTGATGGTTGTGTAAACTAAACCTGGTTTATACAACCATAAGTCCGCTGGCAAGATGATGCAATGCTTCTACAAAAAAGGGTTGAAAGAGCAATTGAGAAAGGAAATCAGATTTTCCACAACGTGCCCTCACCCTTCACAAGAGAAGCTAGAGAAAAAAGAAATAGCGATGGCATGAGCGCAACTTTACCTACCTAATCCGTCATACTTTTTTTTGTTTATTAATAAAGAGACTATCCTCCGTGTAATAGATGTAGCGACCCATGATTCGAATTCCAATAAAAATATCCATCATACGAGTATGCGTAAAAATAAAAATATTTCGTATTAATTAATGCTAAGGCCTAGGCCCTGGAGCGGGTGGTGTCACCAGATTGTAGTGCTCGCGTCAAAATTTAAATTATTGGCTAAAACCGTTTGGTTAGAGCAAATAAAAGTATTATTCTTTTATGTATACACTAAGAAAGATCGGGTTATGTTACGTTATACTGGTATTACACAAGTTGAACATTCTGGTAGTTTCGTAACAGCCTATATAAAACTTAGCGCGATCGAAATGCGTATGGTTTGGTCAAATGGAAACGATTGAAAACGGACACATTTTGTCTAAACAGTATAACAATGTCTATAACTACCAAGGTCCGCTAACCACACAATCCACCGCCTACCGACACGAAGTGTTTTCGTAAGGTGACCGACATTATTTCATGGAGAACTTAATTAAATTCACGACTTCTAATCTCTCCAAAGAAACCGATTTAAACTAAAAAACAAAATTTATGAACAAAGCTCGATTTGGGTCTTTCGAAATGCCGCAGTTTATAAAGTAAATCTTATAATAAGAGTATGGGGTTTATTCCCGGCGGTCCGTATAAATAAATTCCTTCAGTAGTCCGAATACGAACCGCGGACCTAACCTATTCGTGATCCCTGCCCCAGAGGATATCTAATACTTTCCAACTCCTTCATTTTTAATCGGAGCATTCGAGGACAGGAAAATACGCCATATTTAAAATCTCAATCATAACCATGATATGCTATACTAAAATATTTATTGGTATATATATATATATATATATATATATATATATATATATATAATATATATATATATAACGTAAAATATTTATTGGTACCTATATAATTAATGTTATAAATTACGTTCAATCATCGTGAACAAGAGTTAATATGGTCTTAAGATACGGCCAAAAGAAGGTTTTCCGCTTTACTTAATCCAATTGGGATTTGTATTTTAAGGCATTTAATTAAATCACATTTGAATATAATCTTCGAGGTCTTCATAATGTACAAGGTGTCCACAATGTTTCGTCACCCCAGTAAAATACTAACTGATTTTCGTTTTTCTTTCAGACCCATTTGAAATGCGTGAATAGCAACAACTACACGAGTGACCAACGCGTAGTGGCTAGTTCCCGGGTCCATGAGCGACCGCGTAATGGCAAAACCATTGAAAATACTCGCGCAGACTTCCAGGACCGATTCAATCGTGCTGCTCCGTCAGCATGGATCCTGGGGAGGATCCGCTGTCCGAACGCGTGGATTATTCAACACCAACTGGGTTTTTTTTTTTTGGTTTTTTTCAATTCTTCATGATGCAATCTGATGATAAAAAATAAAATATTACGAAAAAACAAAATTCCAAAACAAAAGTGCGAAAAAATTCTTAAATGCGAGCAAACAGAAACTAAGCAGCAAACCATACGCTGAAAAATAAATTTCGTCCATTTCTTTACGAGCCTTAATTAACTAATTATAGTGTAATAGATCCTGTGAGAATTCAGTCAATTTAGTGCGTCGATATTTTTAGTGATGATTCCTCAAATTAATGTCAAAGTTACTCGTTTTAGTGCGTCAAATTAGTTATTCCCGAAATAAAATGCCGATATATCATACGCATACACACGGATTGAAGACGGGTATGTAAGGCGCGAGTAAACGGCTTTTTAAAAAGGTTTATTTTGAATGAAAAGCATTTTAAGATATCGGAATTTATCATGTAAAAATGGGAATACAGAATTTGATAGTAAATCGGGAAAATTCCGAGAAAACGGAATAGTTGTGACATGTATGCATTGTGGGACACCTTGTATATTAATCATAAATTACTTATAAAAAGATTTTTTTTTTTGCCCTGCATTATTTGATCACTTGGGTTTGAGGAGCCCTTAAAAAAACATCGCATCACTACTGTAAATAAATAAATAAATATACTGTAATGTAAGAACACTTTCAGACCATCATCAATTTGATTGTCCACACGGCATTTTAACCTATCTACAGGACTTTCATATGAAAATAATTTTGAAAACTAGACTAACTTTAGCAGTCAAACTAATTGTAATTGTAGCTTGTGACATTACGCTGACATTGTATTCTAAAAAAATATATATAAAACAGTAATAAAAACAACAAAAGAAAAAATAATAATAAAGGAGCAATAAAATATACACAATTCTTTTCCACATCCCAATAAATGTAATCGTGTTTTTGTTTTATTTAAATACGCGAATACATTTAAAATTATTTCATTTTTATAGCCTCAAAGAAGGCATATTTTCCAACTCAGTCTTACTATTTCTTTTTCATTTTTTTCACGAGTTGAGTTCTCGCGTGTAAAAGCCTAAAGCTTGAAAGCCATAATACTCGCGCGTAAAAATAAATATATTCTGTAAACAAAATTACTAATATTTTAAATTGTGATATTGTAACATTTATCTTTAAGAATAAAGATTTATTATATTATTATTATTATTGTTAAAAATTAAATATCTACGAAAATTGATAATTTTTTGGTGAATTGCGACAAACGCTATCAATAGCGTGACTGCAATGGGATTACGATAATAGCCAAAAACTTTGGTTTGATTACACCCCGTAATGCGTTTCAGCAGAAATGTAAACTATTCCTATTACAATCACTTTGAATACATTTAGCTTTTATTACAAATGATTTATATTAAGTAGAAATAAGTTGGTAAGTTAATTGAGGCTAAAGTCTGGTCTACTCCTAAATTCAAACTCAGTCTGTAGGTGTTCAATTTGGCTCATCTGCAACCCTGTCTGCGTGGAGACTAACTATCAATGACGTTACATTCTGGTGACTGTGTGTGTGTGTGTGTTTTTAATTTTTAACTGTTCAAGAAAACACTTCTTCGTTTGCTCAATGCATGACAGTGTTGAATGATAGAATGCGTGTTCTTGACCTATCACTTGGATCACTAAGAAAATGGTGATTTCAAGGAAAGACAGTTTGAACACAACTTGCACAACTTTATACCGTGTGTGTGTGTGTGTGTGTGTGTGTGTGTGTGTGTGTGTGTGTGTGTGTGTGGTCCTGCTTCAAAAGTACTTACTGCATAGTTGTTTATGAGGCAGTACTTCCTGTATATATATATATCCCACGCATTTTATATATAAAACAATGAAACTGGAAAAAGATATACAGCTTCTATGTAATTACTACTTCCTCTCTGGTTACTCTGAAGAACATGCCGGCCTGGCGATTCGGTACGGTACAGTGGTAAATATACTGTGTACCGAAGAGAAACTACTCTCCTATATAAATTATATTTCTAACATTAAAACAACTTTATGTTGAACAGTTTAAGATGAAGTACGAATATAAAACCAGGATTAATTTCAGTAGATACCATAATCAGTTTCAACTTATTTTTTTTCAATAAAATTTTCTCCTTAAATTTCACCAACTCTTAAAACTCGCCAGATTCTTAAAAAATCGACAGGAAAGAACGCAATGTCGTACTTCAAATAATTCGCGTCATAAATCCCTTTAAGAAGTCTATTTCCCTTCTGTTCATAGGTAAACGAGCATCAACGAGCTTCCAAGG